>QRFJ01005638.1:0-15750 GCA_006176705.1 Cocos nucifera
CAATGCACTAGATTAATATTACATCATTCCCCATGATAGATCTTGTGGTTACACAACAAAACTAATATGGTTTTGGACATAATAAGAACCTAGTACGAAGGAAGGCCTTAATGTAGTGAATATAATACTAAGCATTTTAATCTAGAATTAAATTAATCGAATCAACCAGGTAAGTTGGAGTCCTCCTGTTGCTTTTCTTAGACACCAATAAATTAGCCAGGTCAGACAACAGAACCAATTAAAAAACCACATTCTCTTTACCAATCATGAACCATTTATCCTAGATATCGATTGAACAATTAGACTTCCCGACTAATACAGCTATAGATTAATTACACTACAACTTAATATGATTTTTAAAGAGGGATTTAAAAGGTCTCGATACACATTCTGATTTAAATCAAACTAAATGCCTAATAGCATCAATTATAATAAAATTTATATATATCTATTAACATGTATAATTATTCTAGGACAACCATCATTATATAGTGAATACTTTTCACTATATCAGGGCAACCTTTATAGAATAATATATACATCATAATCTCATTATGATAAATAAAAGAATATGATCTCATCATATAAATAACATGCAAATAAACACAAAAAAATATATCATACTTTTCTTTTGTGCCATTATATTATAAGCAAAGCATTATATGATTTAACCTAATAAGGCTTGCTCTGATACCACTGATGGGATTGGTGTACAGGGCAGAAGCATGGATTTCAAAGCAAAAATATGAAATCATATAAACCAAACCCAAACCCTAGGACCACCTTATTAGCAATTAAATCATATAACATGCATTTATAATATAAAAGAAAAGTATTAGAACATACCTCTTATTGCTAAACCCTAAATTGACCCTGATCGTCGGTAGCAGTCCGTCAGGGTTTCCACCAGGTGCCCACGTGTTCACCCTCCAACGTTGATCCACACAGAGACTTGATCAAGACACCAGCACCACTGATTTATATAATTAGAGTTCTAATAATAAGAACTTTAATTAAAAGGGCAAGACCTTCTTTAGCCTTTATGTCACCTTCCTTGCCTCTTCTTATCTATCTTTCTTTTTCTTTGTCTTCTTAATTTTCCTTCCTAATCTCTTAGTCTTAAGATGACTTCTTGTCCTTATAAGGACAAGATCTAGACAAGAAAAGGGAAGAAAGAAAATTGGACAAAAAGAAACTCTTGTAAGAAAGAAAGATAATTTTCATCATCTTCGGACTCTTGGTGCGCACCCCTATTTATAATGTACGTAGGGGTGCCAACTAAATTTCTCGCACCCTTTTAAAAAAAAATCTCATGTCCCTTCAGCCAATCTCATGCCTCATCAGTAAATAATGAGATGTAGACTTAGTCCAAGAGGTGCCTTAAAGCAGAAGGACTCTTGGACTAATTCTATGTAAGTTATTTACGAAGAGTCGCAATATTTCATCATTGGCGCCACCCTTTTCATCCATTAGATCAGATAAAAGGAGCATCAATGGCTCTAAAAAAGGATGCCCATTCAAGCAAGAAGGTGTGGAGATGCTCTTTGAATGGTCAAAGTTCCCTAGGGACTTTGACTTGGTCCAAGAGGCGTCAAGAAGGAGTGGGCGGCATGGAGTCCTGGGCGGCAAGGAGTCTTGGGTGACAAAAAATCCCTAGGGCGTCAAAAATTAAAAAATAAAATGGAGTTTTTAACTTGTAGAAGGACTCTTTGTCACTCCATATCAGATGTCCATGCCTATTCAAAATTTTTACGTAACCATAACAAATGGAAAAAGTCAAAGAAGGTAGGCGCCAACTAATTTCATGCGCCAAAAATTCTTTGCGCATGAAAGACTTCCCATGCGCAAGAGAGAGACTCTCTGGCACATGAGATTTAGGTATGTGGCACCCCAACTGAAGCCCAATTAGTCTAGGTTAATCCAATTCAAGACCAAATTCTATTTGGCTCAAATTGGATCCTAATTAGCCCAAATCGAAAGTCGATTCGAATCCAATTTGAAACAAGGTGCTAGGGTTTGCTACATGTGCTAGCATGTTCATCATACAAACATTGTTCTAATCAAATTAGACCCTTAATAAACTCTCTTTGTGTGTGACCCATTGGGTTCCATATCTAACCAACAGTGAGTCTGGGTGTGATTTGACCTAATCTAGTTATAGCCCAACCAAACCGATTTAGGTCAAAACTAGCCAACCAATTTGACTTAATTTAGAACACTTTCTAATTTAATGATCAAATTAAAATTTTAATTTGATCAAACCAACAAGGCATGATTGACATTAAGCAATGTATCATGACTTCCTAGAAGATATGAAATTTTGATGAAAATACCAAAAATACCCTTCAGTGAAAATTATCATGCAATTAGATCCTTCGATCTCCCTGCATCCTGAATATGACTCTGGGTATAGAAATATGTCAATCCCAATATCATATTCATTTCTCTTTCAATCTTATGATGATGATTTATTTAATGAAATATTAGAAATCATTTCTAATTTTCATCATGCTTTGATCAAAGTCTTCATGAATTCATCATTTATTTTGAAGCAGGTAGGATGCTATTTCCTCTTACCAGGAGAAATTGATTCCATATTAACCTACTCACAACCTTCATATATATAATCTACCATATCCAGATCATCCCGTACATAACTGAGTCATGAATGAGTATGAACCAAAATATGGATTTATATATATAAGATTCTATGGTAGTTTTAGGTCAAAGGATTATATGCACAAATTCCACTATGAGAACCATCTATTGACATGTAGATAAGACTCCATTAGATATTCTCAATTTGGATCAATTTAGTGAACTCATTCTCTAATGAGCACCCACATTCTTGTATTAGTGTCATACATAAGTTATTGTGAGATCAATCACCCTCTCAATCGAGCATACAAAGAATGTGCTAGTCTTATCAGAAAATATTGATCCCTAACTCAATGTCCCATCGACTAAGAATATTTAAATTAGGATTTTAAGGTTTTAGATCTCACTGATATGATCTCATCATAATCCTAAAACCATAGCCCTAATTTATATAGTTCATCATAATCTTAAATAAATAATAAGACGCTGCATATGATGAAATAAATGCCTTTATTTATTTATTAAAAATATCATTATATGAGTTTGGAAGATAAAGAATAGCCTAAAAAATTAATTAGCTTGAGGGCATATTCCTTTCACAGTAAGCATGAATTTGATTTCTATTTCATGTTTAGCATAGGAAGGCTATGTAATTAGTTTTTCTAAGGACCATTGTAATATTCTTTATGAAAAAAATAAAATTGCACGAAGTTACCTTGTAAATGGTCTCTATCAGTTACATATTGATATTTCTATTTTCAATATCGAGCAAAACATGAATGTGATAGGATCAAAATGACCTAGGGATAGTCTAAATGATATGTATCTGTGGCACCTTAGGCTAGGTCATATAGTGGAAGATAGGGTTAACAAATTGGAGAAATCTGGGCTATTAAGTCTGTTGACTTTCAAGTCATATCTAATTTGTGAATGATGTCTTCATGACAAAATGACCAAGCTTTCTTTTGTAGGACATGGGAAAAGGGCCACAAACCTACTTGCCCTTGTACATACTAATGTGTGCAGCCCATTTGATGTGCCGGCTAGAGGCAACTATGTCTGCTTCATCATCTTTATCGATGATTTATCTCAGTATGGGTATGTGTATTTGATGCGACATAAATCTGAAGCTTTTAAAAAGTTCAAAAAATTCAAACATGAAGTAGAAAAATAAATCAAAAAAATTATTAAGATTCTTCAATTAGATCGAGAAGGTGAATACCTTGGAAAATTCATAGACTATCTTAAGAGCATAGTCTCTCAACAAACTCCACCTGAAATACCTCTCAACAATTTAGAATGGAAATGACCTTATTAGATATGGTCTGATCTAATGAGCTTCACAGACCTCCCAATTTGGAGACATCATGACTGAAGGGAAATCCTGATTTCCCGGTCCAGGTTCGTCCAGATCTGATTAGATCAAGAGATATATTTCAAAAATTTTCTCTTGATCTTCAATCAGATCTTGATATGTTTCAGATCTGATTCTTATTATTTTAATAAATAAAATAAAATAAGATAAATTAAATCAAATTTAATTTACCTGATTTGGGTAATCCTATTACCCTGTAGATGATCCTGATTGCAGCGGAAGGTTCTGGATCTTAGCCACGCAAGCGCCTGGCCTCTACCGGTATCCACTCGGGTTGGATCTGGAGAATCCTCTTCTTCTCTATCACACCTCCAAAAATCAGATCTGGATCTGATCTGGAGGATCTTCAAAACTCTTTTGAAGATCTGCAGTCGTCCTTTTGCAGCAGCGCAGCCTTCTTGCTTTTGATCGCCTTTCCTTGATCTGAATCGCACCAAACTAAGTCCAAAACACTTTTGGACGTGGAGAGCAAGGGGAGAAGAGAGTATGGCGTGGAGAAGGAGGGGAGAGGCAGCCTTGGACGTGGGAAATCTCTTTCAATAAGACTTTCACTTAGGATTAGGGTTGGGCGCAGGGTCTTATTTATAGACCTAAGCTTGTGATCCAACTCCTTCTTCCTCTCAACCAATCACAACCCTTTGTGAAATCAGATCTAAATCTGATTGGTTGAAAAAGAGACCCCTGGATTCCTCCTTAGAGGGCGCCTAAGACCAGTCAAACTGGATTCTTAGTAGAACTCTAATTGGAATCCTAAAGGGAGGTGGAGTCCTTGTCCAACAAGGACTCCTAGGCGCCTCCTACTTGGGCTCACGCCACCCTTGGCGTGCGCCCTTCTCCTTGCCAGGTTCTGGCAGGGGGACAAGCCCCCACCAGCTCTCCAATAGGTGCATGACATGTGGTCAAAAGTCAAAGGGTGAATGGTCAACGTTTGACCAGTCAAAGGTAGACTTTTGACCAAAGTCAAAGAACAAGAAATGGCAGGTGACCAAAAATGGCAGGTAATGTCTTACAAATAAGACAACCTATTCTGACTTGGACAACCTCCAGTCAGACCATATGAAGGCCTCTGATTGAGCACAAACTCCTTTGGCTCAGTCAGGACAACTTATTTATGATAGTAAAAGAAGAACGTTAGGTTCAATCGAGTGCTAGCACGATTTCCTTGAACCTAATTGAATCTCATTCAGATCAATTGAACTAGATCAGTTCAATTGATGATCACCAGATTCAAACCCTTGTTTGTGTGACCCAGTTAGGTTCAGTTCTGTATGGTAATGGGATATGTCATGATCTCTATCATAGACATCATCGAAACTCCTTTCGATGGATCAGAACTCTTCTGATTCGAACAGCTAGAATGATCGATCATCTAAATCATTCTAATTGCTCCCAAAATCCACCAGTGACACCTAGCAGTATATGGTGGCAACCCATCAGAGCTGAATGCGAACCTCTTGGTGCAGCTACCTGTGTGATTCAGTTCTTCTATCTTGAGCCCCGATCAGATTAGGGTTAAGGTGAACTCGTCAAACCCTAGTCTCTGTCATATGATGTAATCATTCGATTCGAGTCCAATGTGAAAATCTAAATAGAAACTCTTTCTATTATTTCACTCTACCATGGCCATGGGATTTCTGGACTTGATTCTCATGATCATCATAGGGCTACTCCTCTACCACCGAGGTAGATAGATCCCATCTTGATGCAATCCAGTTCCTACAATGAACATGTCATAGCCAACATACACCTCAGGGTTCCATATGGCTAGGAGACCGAGTAATGGTGTAGTCAAACTATAACACCCTCAAGGTGAACTGCCGATGCATCTCAGGTCAAAGAACCAGACACACTACTGCAGCATCGAGTCAGTCATTGACGAGAAGGTAGACTCCCTAATGACTACTCGAGGTGGTCACGCTCAGTGCCCTCGTTCTCTAACGAGTACCTGTACTCTCGCTCCGGTGTCTCCACACCGTAGACTCAAGACTCATCTACTAAAGAGAAGCGATCGTACACCAACCTTCCGGATCAATCACCATCCTCGTGATGATCCTATGGTCGGGAGCTGTTTATGAGTTAATAATGATTATTCATGTCTTAAATTTTCAACTCTTGAAAATATGAATTATCATTACCATTAACTCAAAGGATGTATCACAGACACTAAATACACATGTGTGATAGAAAATAACCCATTTCATTAATTATAGTCAAAATTACAATTTTGCCCCTAGAAGTGTATTACAAGTGTCAGCCAATTCTGGCTTCTAGGGCACATATATCTAACAATCTCCCACTTGTCCTAAAGCCAATTGGCTACAAGTCTAAGTCCCATCTTCTCAAGGTGGGCTTCGATCTTCTGCTGGCCCAACGGCTTTGTAAGTGGGTCTGCCACATTATCTGTGGAGTTGACTCTCTTGACCTCAACGTAACCTTTCTCAAGGTAATCGCGGATGAGATGGTATCACCGTTTGCTTAGGAACTCTTCCAGCACAAACAGTCTGCCAGATGTCGACTTTCGATCATCTATATCGGACATGAAGTCCGAGTCTGTGTATCCCTGGAACTTGGAGTTCTCCATTACCAAAGACCAACATCATATCCTTAGTTCTTCTCAAGTACTTAAGGATACATTTCACAGAAGTCCAGTGTTCTTCACCTGGATTTGACTGATATCTGCTTGTGACACTCACAGCATGGGCTATATCAGGTCGTGTACATAGCATGGCATACATGAGGCTCCCTATTGCAGAAGCATAAGGGATCTTGCTCATGCGTTCTATTTCCTCAGGTGTGCTGGGGCACATCTTCTTGGAAAGATGAATACCATGTCTGAAGGGTATTAATCCCCTCTTAGAGTTTTCCATACTAAACCTCTTTAGTACTTCCTCTATGTACATCTTCTGTGAAAGTCCTAGCATCCTATTCGGTCTATCCCTATAGACCTTAATTCCTAGAATAAAGGATGCTTCACCTAGGTCTTTCATGGAGAATTCCTTGGACAACCACATCTTGACTGATGTCAACATGGGAATATCATTCCCAATAAGGAGGATGTCATCCACGTACAATACGAGGAAGACAACAGCGCTCCCACTGACCCTTTTGAAAACACATGGTTCCTCTTCATTTTTGATGAAACCAAACTTTTTGATCACATCATTGAAACGAGTGTTCCAGCTCCGAGATGCTTGCTTAAGTCCATATATGGACCTTTGCAGCTTGCAAACCTTGTGATCAGTATCACTGGATGTGAAACCTAGCGGCTGTTCCATATAGATATCTTCCTCAAGATATCCATTTAGGAATGCCGTTTTCACGTCCATTTGCCATATTTCATAATCGAAATAGGCTGCAACAGCAAGCAATGTGCGGATGGATTTTAGCATAGCTACCGGGGAAAAGGTATCCTGATAGTCAATGCCTTCACGTTGACTATAACCTTTTGCCACCAGTCTAGCCTTGAATGTCTCCACATTCCCATCTGCACCAATCTTTCTCTTGAAGATCCATTTACACCCAATAGGTACTATACCTTCTGGTGGATCTACCAAGGTCCAGACTTGGTTTGAGTGCATCGAGTCGATCTCTGACTTCATTGCCTCAAGCCATTTCTCGGAGTCGATATCTGATATCGCCTCGTTGTAGGTTTTGGGATCATCACCATGAGCACCATTACCTATGAGGAACATTTCCTCTACGTCCTCTGAAATAATACCTAAGTATCTTTCAGGGGGACGGGAAACTCTTTCCGATCTACGAGGTGGAGGAGGTAGTGTTCTTATTGGCTCAACCTGATTTGGTTCCACTTGGTCCTTAGCTCTTTCTGCTTGTGAGACTTTCTCATCAAGCTTAATCTGCTTTCCAATGCCACTATCTTGAATAAACTATTTTTCAAGAAATATGGCATGTCGACTCACAATCACATTGTGGTCTTCTGGAATGTAGAAATAGTATCCTAATGACTCTTTAGGATATCCTATGAATCGAGCTCTAAAGGACCTAAACTCTAACTTGTCCGCTTGTTGTCTTTTGACATAAGCCGGACAACCCCAAATTCTGAGATGACTCAGACTTGGTTTCTTACCGTGCCATATCTCATACGGTGTGGTAGGAACGGTTTTAGAGGGAACCCTATTCAGTAAATAGATTGAAGTTAATAATGAATGTCCCCAAAGAAAATCTGGGAGGTCTGTGAAGCTCATCATGGATCGAACCATATCCAATAGAGTCCGATTTCTCCGTTCTGAAACCCCGTTGAGTTGAGGTGTTCCTGGTGGAGTCCATTGAGAGACTATGCCATTTTCCTTAAGATAGTCTAGGAATTCCCGGCTAAGGTATTCACCTCCTCGATCTGATCGAAGAACCTTAATGGGTTTTCCAGTTTGTTTTTCTACTTCATGTCTGAATTCTTTGAACTTTTCAAAAGCTTCAGACTTGTGTCTCATAAGATACACATACCCATACCTAGACAGATCATCGGTAAAGGTAATGAAGTAGACAAAATTGCCTCTAGCCGGCACATCGAATGGGCCGCACACATCAGTATGTACTAGGGCAAGGAGATCTGTGGCCCTCTCCCCATGTCCAACAAAAGGGAGTTTAGTCATTTTGCCTTGAAGACAAGATTCACAAGTTGGATATGACTCAAAAGTCAATGGACTCAATAGCCCATTTTTCTCCAATTTGTTAATCCTATCTTCTGCTATATGACCTAATCTCAGGTGCCATAGATATCTGTCGTTTGGACTATCCCTAGGTCGTTTGGCATTCACGTTTTGCTCGATAGTTAAAACAGGTACATCAATATGCAACTGATAAAGACCATTAACAAGGAAACCATTTGCAATTTTATTTCTTTCATAAAGAATGTTACAATGGTCCTTAAAGAAGGTGATCACATAACCTTCTTGTGCTAAGCATGAAACAGAAATCAAATTCCTGCTAGCTGCAGGCACATAATAACAGTCTTTTAAAACTAAGTCTAAACCAGATGGTAATCGCAGAGGGTATGTTCCCACGGCTACTGCAGCAACTCTTGCTCCATTACCGACGCGTAGGATCATGTCTCCATCCCTCAGCCTCCTGCTATCCTCAAGACCCTGCATAGAAGTGCACAGATGAGCACTAGAACCAGAGTCAAGCACCCAACTGGATGCAGAAGAAACCGTAAGGTTAGACTCAATAACGAGCATACCTCCAGAAGGACCTTCCTTCTTGTTCTTTAGGGTGGCCAGGTAAGTAGGGCAGTTCCGCTTCCAATGGCCGTCGCTGTTGCAATGGAAACACTTTCCTTTGCCATCGACCTTCTTCTTCGGTTCTGCCTTCTTCTTCTTTGATCCTTCTACCTTTTGCTTTTTCACAGACTTCTTTTTCTTTCCATAAGACTTTCTTTTGGAAGAAGTCCGTTCCATAGCAAGAACTGAGCCTTTAGAACCTTTCATAGAAAGCTCAGCGGTAACCAGCATATTCATCAACTCGGCCAAGGAATTTCTGAAGTTTATGCATGTGGTAATTCATGATGAATTGCCCATATGCATCAGTCAAGGATTGCAGAATAATATCGTTCTGCAAGTCCAAGTCCAACTTCACACCGAGCTTCTCAAGCTCTTCCATGTCCTTGATCATTGTCAGACAGTGATCTTGGACTGACTGCCCATCACGCATCTTAGCCTTAAAAAGTCATTTCGTGACTTGATATTTGGCTGCGCGACTCTGTTCACCAAACATCTCCTGCAGGTGAGCCAACATTTGGCGAGCAGTCCCGATATCTTCATGTTGGCGCTGGAGCTCATCAGACATCGAGCCCAACATGTAGTATCTGGCCTTATTGTCTTCGTCAATCCATTTTTCCAGAGACGCTCTCTGTTCAGTGGATGGACGAGCTGGTAAGGTGGGAGGGTCCTGGTCCAAAACATGTGTTAACTTCTCTGAACCCAAAACAATTTTGTAGTTCCTGAGCCAATCTTTATAATTGGGTCCAGTCAGTCTATGTGTGTCTAGGATACGTGCCAGTGGGTTGGACGCAGACATTTTCCTGTAGAGAGTCAAAGATTCTAGTTAGATACTGTAATTTTGACTTGACCAATTTGTTTAGGGATTTTATTTTTAAACAAATTAGCTCCCACTATTTTCTCGGATCCCTACACTCCCTCTGTAGAGATGCGAAAATCTCCGCGATTGATGATTTCTAGTGGGTGGTGCGGTCTCACCAACTGACTCATCACCTCACCTAACAGTTATTGGTGATGGGTTAGCCAATGAGTGAACAACTCTTGTTCAATGATTCTCTAATCATGGTGCACCCAAACTTGGTCTCTAATTCATGAATCTCACCGTATCCGGAATATTGATCCACTCCTTAGTTAAGTCAGACCCACCATTTGCATAGACTGGGTTCCTAATTGGGTCTCTCACCGTATCCGGAATATTGAGCCCAACTCATCCTCCAGCCCATAGCATCCAATGCCTAATAGACATGGTTGCGTCTTCCCGGTGCAACTGAGCCACTGTATCCAGCCGAGAACAATCAACCCCGGGAAGGGCCCGCACGTCTACAATGGTGGAAGACCTCGGACTTAATCTTTTCTTAGGGAGAATTGATTCAGGTCTCATTAAACTAGACTTGGCTTAGTCATAACAATTATGACTAACCTAGTGGCATGGGTCAGCTCGGATTATTGACCACCTCAGATCAGAACTGTGTCAACAGATATGGCCAGGTAAGTGAGACCGGTGGAAGGAATATGCCGTTAACTCGCACAAGAACGCATTCAGGTCGAGTAGCTTCCAATTAAAAACCAGTCGGTCGTCTGTGCCAAACTTACCTTAGACACCAAATTGTTGAGTCAGAACCAATTGGGTTAGCCTACAATCCAGACTCTAACCTCTGAGCCTAATTAGGTCTTGCTTGATCGTGACTCGATCTTGACCCAGACTTAATCCTATTAGGCTGGTCAATTTAAGCATTGTTGATCCCATCTAACCAACTCTTGATTCGGTTTGATCAACCGCTTAGACCTAATTGAGCTACCCAAGCCCGAACCCAGTATTATGAATATGTCTTAGATCTGAAATTCTCAATTTTAGACCTAATTAATATTCCATAAACTTAATTCTTAATTAAGTTGGGTTCATAAACAAAATATGCACAATAAATCCTAGGGTTTCAGGATCTAGGGTTTTGCAGAAAGTAAGTTTTGGGTTTCTGATTAAGGACGAACACGCAGCACCCCTACACGTCATAAGAACACCCCATCGAATGGGAAGAGAGGGCCTTTAAACCCTTCTTCGTTCTTATGACCGGACGGCCAAGAGGAACGCCTTAATCAGGAACATGTAAATCTACAAAACAGTTATAGATCTATATCATATATCTCATATACAAATTTAGATCTAATCAAGGCATATTTTGCATACATCTCATGTATCATAATCATGCATGTTTTCAGATCTAAATTATCACATAATAATCTAAAAAATTAGATTTAAATTGATCTAATCAAAATAAATTCTAATCTAGACAATTATGTAGAACTATTCTACAACTAGTCTAGTCATGCATCTATCATATCTCATATGATATTTAAAATTAAATAATTTTTATTTGCTGTTTATCAGATGTTATTATAACACTTATAATATCAGAAAATAGTAAATAAGAAGATCTAAAATATGATTTAATCATATTAAATCAAAGACATGCAAAACTATTCTATAGAACTATTCTATTCTAGAACTAGTCATGCATATCTTCATGTTCTTAGATCCAAATCATTTAATTTTAATTTTTCTGATTTCAGATCTGATCACATCTCATGTGACATCTGAAATCACATTATTTTTAATTAAAATAAAATTAAAATCAGATCTAAACAATTTTAGAACCATGGCTCTGATACCAGTTGAAGGGAAATCCTGATTTCCCGGTCCAGGTTCGTCCAGATCTGATTAGATCAAGAGATATATTTCAAAAATTTTCTCTTGATCTTCAATCAGATCTTGATATGTTTCAGATCTGATTCTTATTATTTTAATAAATAAAATAAAATAAGATAAATTAAATCAAATTTAATTTACCTGATTTGGGTAATCCTATTACCCTGTAGATGATCCTGATTGCAGCGGAAGGTTCTGGATCTTAGCCACGCAAGCGCCTGGCCTCTACCGGTATCCACTCGGGTTGGATCTGGAGAATCCTCTTCTTCTCTATCACACCTCCAAAAATCAGATCTGGATCTGATCTGGAGGATCTTCAAAACTCTTTTGAAGATCTGCAGTCGTCCTTTTGCAGCAGCGCAGCCTTCTTGCTTTTGATCGCCTTTCCTTGATCTGAATCGCACCAAACTAAGTCCAAAACACTTTTGGACGTGGAGAGCAAGGGGAGAAGAGAGTATGGCATGGAGAAGGAGGGGAGAGGCAGCCTTGGACGTGGGAAATCTCTTTCAATAAGACTTTCACTTAGGATTAGGGTTGGGCGCAGGGTCTTATTTATAGACCTAAGCTTGTGATCCAACTCCTCTTCCTCTCAACCAATCACAACCCTTTGTGAAATCAGATCTAAATCTGATTGGTTGAAAAAGAGACCCCTGGATTCCTCCTTAGAGGGCGCCTAAGACCAGTCAAACTGGATTCTTAGTAGAACTCTGATTGGAATCCTAAAGGGAGGTGGAGTCCTTGTCCAACAAGGACTCCTAGGCGCCTCCTACTTGGGCTCACGCCACCCTTGGCGTGCGCCCTTCTCCTTGCCAGGTTCTGGCAGGGGGACAAGCCCCCACCAGCTCTCCAATAGGTGCATGACATGTGGTCAAAAGTCAAAGGGTGAATGGTCAACGTTTGACCAGTCAAAGGTAGACTTTTGACCAAAGTCAAAGAACAAGAAATGGCAGGTGACCAAAAATGGCAGGTAATGTCTTACAAATAAGACAACCTATTCTGACTTGGACAACCTCCAGTCAGACCATATGAAGGCCTCTGATTGAGCACAAACTCCTTTGGCTCAGTCAGGACAACTTATTTATGATAGTAAAAGAAGAACGTTAGGTTCAATCGAGTGCTAGCACGATTTCCTTGAACCTAATTGAATCTCATTCAGATCAATTGAACTAGATCAGTTCAATTGATGATCACCAGATTCAAACCCTTGTTTGTGTGACCCAGTTAGGTTCAGTTCTGTATGGTAATGGGATATGTCATGATCTCTATCATAGACATCATCGAAACTCCTTTCGATGGATCAGAACTCTTCTGATTCGAACAGCTAGAATGATCGATCATCTAAATCATTCTAATTGCTCCCAAAATCCACCAGTGACACCTAGCAGTATATGGTGGCAACCCATCAGAGCTGAATGCGAACCTCTTGGTGCAGCTACCTGTGTGATTCAGTTCTTCTATCTTGAGCCCCGATCAGATTAGGGTTAAGGTGAACTCGTCAAACCCTAGTCTCTGTCATATGATGTAATCATTCGATTCGAGTCCAATGTGAAAATCTAAATAGAAACTCTTTCTATTATTTCACTCTGCCATGGCCATGGGCTTCTGGACTTGATTCTCATGATCATCATAGGGCTACTCCTCTACCACCGAGGTAGATAGATCCCATCTTGATGCAATCCAGTTCCTACAATGAACATGTCACAGCCAACATACACCTCAGGGTTCCATATGGCTAGGAGACCGAGTAATGGTGTAGTCAAACTATAACACCCTCAAGGTGAACTGCCGATGCATCTCAGGTCAAAGAACCAGACACACTACTGCAGCATCGAGTCAGTCATTGACGAGAAGGTAGACTTCCCTAATGACTACTCGAGGTGGTCACGCTCAGTGCCCTCGTTCTCTAACGAGTACCTGTACTCTCGCTCCGGTGTCTCCACACCGTAGACTCAAGACTCATCTACTAAAGAGAAGCGATCGTACACCAACCTTCCGGATCAATCACCATCCTCGTGATGATCCTATGGTCGGGAGCTGTTTATGAGTTAATAATGATTATTCATGTCTTAAATTTTCAACTCTTGAAAATATGAATTATCATTACCATTAACTCAAAGGATGTATCACAGACACTAAATACACATGTGTGATAGAAAATAACCCATTTCATTAATTATAGTCAAAATTACAATTTTGCCCCTAGAAGTGTATTACAAGTGTCAGCCAATTCTGGCTTCTAGGGCACATATATCTAACAATGACCGCTATATATTTATTGAATAAAATTTTCTCTAAAATCATTCCTATCATAATGTATGAGATATGACATGGTAGGAAACCAAGTTTGAGTCACCTCAGAATTTGGGGTCATCCGGCTCATGTCAAGAGACGACAAGTAGACAAGTTAGAGTATAGATCCATTAGAGCTCGGTTCATAGGATATCCTAAGGAGTCCTTAGGATATTATTTCTACATTTTCGAAGACCACAATATGATTGTGAGTCGATATGCCATCTTTTTTAAAAAATAGTTTATTCAAGATGGTGGCATCGAAAGACAAATTAGGCTCGAGGAGAAAGTCTCCCAAGAGCAATAAGCTAAGGACCCTATGAAATCAAATCAGATTGAGCTAGTCCAATCACTACCTCCTCCACGTCGTAGATCAGAAAGAATTTTCTATCATCTTGAAAGGTACTTAGATACTATTTCAGAGGACATAGAGAAAATAATCCTCATGGAAAATGGGGTCCATGGTCATGATCCCAAAACCTATAATGAGGCGATATTAGATATCGACTTCAAGAAATGTTTAGAGAAAATGTAGTCAGAGATTGACTCAATGCGCTCGAACCTAGTCTGGACCTTTGTAGATCCATCTAAAAGTATAGTACCTATTAGGTGTAAATGGATCTACAAGAGAAAGATAGGTGCATATGGAAATGTGGAGACATTCAAGGCTAGGTTACTCGTGAAAGGATATAGTCAGCACGAAAGCATTGAACATCAGGATACCTTCTTGCCAGAAGCCATGCTAAAATTCATCCGCACATTGCTTGCTATTGTAGCCTATTTTGATTATGAAATATAGCAGATGGACATGAAAATGGCCTTCTTAAATGGACATCTTAAGAAAGATATCTATATGGAATAGCCACTAGATTTCACATCTAGTGAAGCTGATCATAAAGTTTGCAAGCCGCAAAGGTCTATTTATGAACTTAAGCAAACATCTCGGAGTTGGAATGCTAATTTCAATGATATGATCAAATCATTTGATTTCATCAAGAACGAGGAGGAATCGTGTGTATTCAAAAAGATCGGTGGGAGCACTATTGTATTCCTCATACTGTACGTGGATGACATTCTTCTTATTAGAAATGATATTCCCATGTTGACCATAGTTAAAATGTGGTTATCAAAAGAGTTCTCTATAAAAGACCTAGGAGAGGCATCCTTTATTCTAGGAATTAAGGTCTATAGAGATAGACTGAATAGGATGCTGGGTCTCTCATAGAAGATGCACATAGAGAAGGTAGTAAAGAGGTTTAGCATGGAAAACTTCAAGAGGGGATTGGTGCCATTCAGACGTGGCATTCATCTCTCAAAGAAGATGTGTCCCAACCAACCTGAGGAGATTGAACGCATGAGCAAGATCCCTTATACTTCAGTAATAGGGACCCTCATATACGCCATGCTATGTACATGACCTGATATCGCCCATGCTGTGAGTGTCATGAGCAGATATCAGTCGAATCCAGATGAAGAGCACTGGACTTCTGTGAAATGTATCCTTAAGTACTTGAGAAGGACTAAGGATATGTTCTTTCTTTTTGGTAATG
>QRFJ01005639.1:0-32127 GCA_006176705.1 Cocos nucifera
CCATAGGATCATCACAAGGATGGTGATTGATCCGGAAGGTTGGTGTACAATCGCTTCTCTTTAGTAGATGAGTCTTGAGTCTATGGTGTGGAGACACTGAAGCAAGAGTACAGGTACTCGTTAGAGAACGAGGGCACTGAGCGTGACCACCTCGAGTAGTTTTTAGGAAGTCTACTTTCTCATCAATGACTGACTCGATGCTGCAGTAGTGTGTCTGATTCTTTGACCTGAGGTGCATCGGCAGTTCACCTTGAGGGTGTTATAGTTTGACTACACAATTACTCGGTCTCCTAGCCATATGGAATCCTGAGGTGTATGTTGGCTATAGCATGTTCATTGTAGGAACTGGATTGCATCAAGATGGAATCTATCTACCTCGGTGGTAGAGGAGCAGCCCTATGATGATCATGAGAATCAAGTCCAGAAGCCCATGGCCATGGCAAAGTGAAATAATAGAAAGAGTTTCTATTTAGCTTTTTACATCGGGCTTGAATCGATTGATTACATCATATGACAGAAACTAGGGTTTGACGAGTTCACCTTAACCCTAATCTGATCGGGGCTCAAGATAGAAGAACTTAATCACACAGGTAGCTGCACCAAGAGGTTCACATTTAACTCTGATGGGTTACCACCATATACTGTTAGGTGTCACTGGTGAATTTTGGGAGCAATTAGAATGATTTAGATGATCGATCATTCTAGCTGTTCGAATCAGAAGAGTTTTGATCTATCGAAAGGAGTTTTGATGATGTCGATGATAGAGATCATGACATATCCTATTACTATACAGAACTGAACCTAATTAGATCACACAAATAAGAATTTGAATCTAGTGATCATCAATTGAACTGATCTAATTCAATTGATCTGAACGATATTCAATTAGGTTCAAGAAAATCGTGCTAGCACTTAATTGAACCTAACGTTCTTCTCTTACTATCATAAATAGTTGTCCTGACTGAGGCAAAGGAGTTTGTGCTCGATTAGAAGCCTTCACTTGATCTGACTGGAGCTTATCCAAGTCAGAAAAAGGGTTGTCTTATTTTGTAAGATAATACCTACCATTTTTGGTTACCTGCCATTTCTCATCCTTTGACTTTAGTCAAAAGTTGACCTTTGACCGGTCAAATATTGACCATTGATACTTTGACTTCTGTCTACGTATCATGCACCTATTGGAGAGCTGGTGGGGGCTTGTCCTCGCCAAAAGCTGGCAAGGAGGAGGGCACACGCCAAGGAGGAGGGCGCACGCTAAGGGTGGTGTGCGCTCAAGCTGGAGGCGTCCAGGAGTCCCTGTTGGATAGGGACTCTATCTCCTTTTTTGGATTCTAAATAGACTTCTTCTAAGAACCAAATTTGACTGGTCTTAGGCACCATCTAAGGAAGAATCCAAGAGACTCTATTCCCACCAATCAGATTTAGATCTGATTTCACAAAGGGTTGTGATTGGTTGGAAAGAAGAGGAGTTGGATCATGCATAGTCTATAAATAAGACCCTGCACCCAACTCAAAAACACATGGGAACATAATTCCCACACCCCAAGGCTGGCCCTCTCCTCCTCCTCCACGCCAAGCCCATCTTCTCCCTCTCCTCTCCATGCCTAAAGTAGTTTGGATTTTAGTTTGTGCGATCCAGGTGAGAGAAAGTCAACAGAAAGCTAGAAGGCTGCGCTACTGCAAAGGACAACTACTGATCTTCGAAAGGTATTTTGAAGATCCTCCAAATCAGATTTAGATCTAATTTTTGGAGATATGATAGAGAAGAAAAGGATCTTTAGATCCAGCCCAAATGGATATCGGTAGAGGTCAGGCACTTGAGTGGCTAGATCCAGAACCTTCCGCTACTTATAGGATCATCAACGAGTAATAGGATTATCCTACATCAAGATAAATTAAATTTATTTTAATTTATCAAGATTCTATGTTAATTATTAGAATAATAAAGATTAGATCTGAAATATTTCAGATCTAATTCGGATCAAAGAAAATTTTTTTTGAAATATATCTCTTAATCTGATTAGATCTGAACGAACCTGATCTGAAAAATCAGGATTTTCCTTCACTAAGTTTCTCACTCTAAAGTTATAGTATCGAGCCACCCTTCATCTGTAGGCTACCATCCGAACCTGGGCTTCCTCTTTTTTTATTCCAGTAGATCGAGATTGAGTCTGAGGTCTTGTGGGTTATGCTGCTCATTGAAGGCCACGACCCATGCTGATGGAAGTTTAAGCTCGATTGGTATGACTGTCTCCATTCTAAAGACCAAGGCGAATGGTGTTTCTCCAGTCGATAGTCTTTAAGTAGTTCGGTATGCTTAGAGGGCATGATAGAGTTCATCCACCCAGACCCCCCTTGCTCTATCAAGCCATATCTTGATATCTTGCAGTAAGATCCGGTTGGTCACTTCAGCTTTTCCATTTATTTGTGGGTGAGGTATCGATGTGAAGTGATGGAAGATGTTTAAATCTTCACAGAGCTCGACGAACCTCGTCTCAGCGAACTATCATCCATTATCTATTATGAGATTTCAGGATAGACCGAACTAGCAGACAATTGACTTTCAGATGAAGTTCTATACCTTGGCCTCGATAATTTTTGCTAGTGGTTCGACTTCGACCCATTTGGTGAAGTAGTCGATCGCGATCAGGAGGAACTTTCATTGTCTGAATGCCGTTAGAAAAGAGCCAAGTATATCCATTCCCCACTGTGCAAATGGCCAAGGTGCACTTAGTGGAGTAAGCTCAAAGGTCGGCTATCTTTGTATGTTTGCATTCTTCTGATAGTGGTCACATTTCTTGACGTACTCCATAGAGTCATGGTATAAGGTCGGCCAATAGTATCCTTGCCGAAGTAGTTTTTGTGATAGGGATCTGGCTCCTGCATGATTTTCATAAATTCTCTCATGCACTTCTTATAATGGGGAGTCGGCCTCTGAAGGTCGGAGACATCTCAGTAGCGGTAGCAAATACGACCTCTTATACAACTTGCCTTTATACAAAATGTACCAAAGACTTGATTTATGAGTTTTCGAGCTTTTTTTAGATCATGAGGAAAAACTCTCTCTTTGAGATAGGCAGCTAATGGGTCAATCCAGCTCGGCTCGAGCTCCATCTGCATAACAAACTATGATTCCTTTGAGCTTGGATATTTTAGAATCTTAAAAAATACTTCTTTGGACAATTCAACTGGGACTGAAGTGGCCAATTTAGAGAGAAGATTGGTTCTTGTATTTTCTGCCCTCGGAATCTATCGAATGCCAAAACTATCGAAGGCCAGAGTCAAATTCTTTACTTTCTCAAGGTATTTCATCATACTTTTCTTCCGTGCTTCATAGTTACCACTAACTTGGCCAACCACTAATTGAAAATCACTGTAGATTTGAAGTCGGTCTATTTTTAACTCTCTTATTATTTTTAATCCGACGATCAGTGCTTCATATTCGGCCTCATTATTAGTTGCAAAAAATTTGAAGCATAGTCCGTACTCGACGACGACTCCCTCGGGGCTGACTAAGACTAACCTCGCACCTATTCCAGCAGAGTTGGATGAACCATTTATATACAGGGTCCAAAAATCTTCGAAAAGGTTGGCACTCTTTTCAAAGAGGCTCGGTTGTGATAATAGAACACCAATCTTATTCTATTCAAGCTTGGCATCATCTGGAATGGTACATTCTACTTCAAAATCTACTAATATCTGGGTTTTGATTGATGATCGGGGTCGATAGTTGATGTTAAATTTTGTGAGCTCGATTGTTCATTTTGTGATTCTTCCGAAAGCATCCGTTCGATGAAGGACCATTTTTATTGGTTGGTCCATGAGGACCATTATGGTGTGCCCCTAAAAATAAGGTTGGAGTCTTCTGATAGTAATTAGAAGAGAGTAAATTAATTTTTCTAGCTTAGAGTACCTGATCTCTGCATCCCTCAAGACCCGACTTACATAGTAGACTGATCGCTACATCTTCGCTTCCTCCTTGATCAGGACCATTGCCAAGGCTGTCGGAGAGACTGCTAGATACAGGAATAATTCTTCTCTAGGTTTGGACTTTGCCAATAGTGGAGGTGAGTCGAGATAGTTTTTAAGCTCCTCAAACATTCGTTGGTACTCCGTCGTCCAGCAGAAGTTCTTTGGTTGTCCGAGAACTCGAAAGAAGGGTATGCATCGCTTGGCCGATCTTGAGATGAAGCGATTCAGGAATGTCACTTTTTCGATCAGATGCTAAACTTTTTTGATTACTTTTGGAGCAGTCATCTCCTGAATAGCTCAAATTTTTTCTAGATTTGCTTCAATCCCATGCCTTGACACCATAAATTCTAGAAACATTTCTGAGGTCACACCAAAGGTGCACTTGGTCGGATTCAGCTTTATCTTGTGCTCTCTGAGTGCACTGAAGATCTCTTCAAGGTCGACGAGGTGGTTTATAGAAGCTTGACTTTTGACGAGCATGTCATCCACGTACACCTCCATGTTGCGGTCGATCTGCTCCTTAAAAATCTTATTGACCAGGCGCTGGTACATTGCTCCTATATTTTTGAGTCCAAAGGGCATAATCCTATAACAATAAAGATCACGATCAGTAACAAAAGCAGTTTTCTTCTCATCCTTCGATGCCATTCATATCTGGTTATAACCGAAGAAGGCATTCATGAAGGTGAGGAGCTCGTGGCCCGAGATTGCATCTACCAGTTGATCAATCCTGGATAGAGAGTAGCTATTTTTTGGATAGGTTTTGCTCAGCATTTTGAAGTCTATACACATCCTCCATTTGTTATTTGCCTTTTTGACGAGGATCACATTTAAGACCCAGGTTGGATAGTTAACTTTCTGAATGAATTCAGCTTTGAGAAGCTTGCCTACTTCTTCTATGATTGCTTTCTGCCTCTCCGGGACGTGATTGCGCACCTTCTCTTTTACCGATCGATACTTAGGATCAACGGTCAGTCGATGTTCCATGACCTCAACGTCAATTTCTGGCATATCCACTGGGGCCAGCCGAAGATGTCCAAATTCTTCCTGAGGAAGGTGATGAGTTGCTTCCGAATCTCATCTTCCAAGTTAGAGTCGATTTGTACAGCATGCTCCATATTTTCATCATTTAAGGGCACAGATATGAGGTCCTCCATAGGCTCGTCCCGCTCCTCGGTGAGGTCGTCACAGATATCTAGCCCATCAACAGG
This sequence comes from Cocos nucifera, assembly GCA_006176705.1. NCBI lineage: Eukaryota > Viridiplantae > Streptophyta > Magnoliopsida > Arecales > Arecaceae > Cocos > Cocos nucifera. The sequence goes on from QRFJ01005639.1 coordinate 5,184, forward strand.
ATAAGGGTCGGACTGTTCTTTCTTTTGTAGGATGATTGAGTAGCAGTGCCTTGCCAGAGCTTGATCTCTCCTGACCTCTCCGATCCCATGACTTGTCGAAAACTTTATCTTCAAATAATAAGTTGATACCACTGTCTGAAGTGTATTTAGACCAGATCGACTGAGAATAGCATTATAAGCAGATGGAGCCTTTACGACTAAAAAATCGATCTATGCCTTAGCCAGCTTCGGATGTTGCCTTACAGTCACAGCCAAAGTTATTATGCCCTCAACTAGTACGACATTACCAGTGAAGCCTACCAATGGAGAGTTCATAGGTCCCAAGTGGTTATTGAGTAAGGACATTTTTGAGAAAGCATCATAAAATAAAACATCAGTTAAGCTTTCATTATCTACCAAAATACGGCGTACATTATAGTTGGCAATGTTTAAAAAGATTACAATCACGTCATTGTGCGGGAACTGAACTCCTTGAGCATCTGCCTCAATGAAGGTTATGGATTCTTTAGTCCTCTATCTCTTCATTGGTCCCTCGGATCCGCTAGCCTCTTCTCATTGAAGTCCCTTCGAGATAGTGTTGATGATGCCGAGAGACGGCCGATCTTCTTGTTGTCCCTTCCTCCTTGGTGGTTCAGGCTGCGGTAGTGCCCTTGGCCAATCTTTTCATCCTTCAGGCCGACAGCGCAGGAATCGATCGAGTCTGCCTTGCCTGATGAACTTCTCAATCTCATCTTGAAGCTGAATACACTCTTCAGTATCGTGACCGTGGTTGTGATGATAAAGATAGAACTTATTAGGATTGCGCTTGTCGGGGTGAGTATGCATTCTTTTCGGTTTCGGTAGTTGCTTCCTGATTTTCATCAGTACTTAAATTTTTAGAGCATTAAGAGGGGCATAGTTATAAAATCTTTGGAGGGGTGAACCCCACTGCACCCTTCTATCGAGGCTTCCCTGCCTCCGAGCCCGAAGAGGAGTTCAGGCTCGCTTGTGCTTAGAGGGAGTTTGGGAGTGTGGCCGTGCTTCACTCAATTTTTCTTTCTCAGTGGGCCTATCCGGCTCATCGATTCGCCACTCTCCAATAGCTTCATCATTCTTGGCCTTGAAGTTCTCTTCAACTTAGGCATAACCTTCAGCTCGAGCCAGTATATCGACAAAGTTTCTGGGATACTTTTTTTTTAGGAAGAGTAGCAAATCATTTTTCTAAAGGCCATTCTTAAGTACGGCCATCGTAACTAACTGGTCCAAACTTTGGACCTCCAATGTAGTAGTATTAAATCGGATGATATATGCCCGGATGGATTCTTCCTCCTGCTTGATGTTTATTAGGAAATTCGAACCTCGACGGGGATGTCGGTTGCTAACGAAGTAAGCCATAAACTGATGGCTCATCTGATCAAAGAAAAAAATGATATCTGGCTTAAGTGCTGAGTATCAATTTCTGATGGCTTTCTTAAGGGTGGACGAAAAAGTCCGACACAAAATGGCATCTGACGTATCGTGGAGCAGCATTATTATTCGAAAGGCCTCAAGTGGTCGATCAGATTGATGGTCCCATCGTAACTCTCAAATTATGAGAGCTTGAAGTTTAGCGGGATTGGTTCCTGCATAATCCTCTGAGAAAAAGAAGGATCAGTGCAAATATCATTATCATGCGAGGAGGGAGTATGACAGAATTCTTCAATTTGTCGACTTATTTCCAGGAGCCTTTGATCCAGGAGATCTTCACGATCGTTGATCTTCGGGGTTTTCTGGTGGAATGGGTGCAAGGCTCCCTCCTGGGTCGAGTCATGGTCCGAGCAAGGGTTCTCCATCCTCTGCTTCCCCCTTTTGGAGGTCACCAATCGGCTAGCCCAAGTCGGTCATCCCCAAACTGGATCATGGGGCTCCGAAGAAGCGTGCTCTGAATGAATCGATGCAGGAGCCTGCCGATGTATGGCTTGCACCACCTTCATGAGATCATAAACCTACTGAATCAGTAGGTTGAACTGCTCTGCATCCATCATGGCTGCTGGTGGAGCTTGAGTTACTGGAGCTAAAGCAAGAGCGGATAAGTCTGGATGGGATCTGACTGCAAAGGCTGTTGATCGTCGGGTCGAAGCTTTTCTGGGAGGCATTTTTTTTTTGAAAAGAACTCTAAAGAGGAAGAAGAGAGATCGCTGTTGAGCACTCCTTTAAGAACAAGAAAATCTCAAAAATAGAGGTCCTTCCTCTAGCACCAATCCTATTAGTGCAGAATCTGGTCGATGCCAGACCGAGCTGGAGTTGATGAAGAAGAAGTTGCCATCGGTGATCTGTAAAATAAAGTTTCATCCGAAGTCAATGGTGGTGGCTCCGATAGGACCCTCCAATGATCAAGTCAGCTCTTCTGGCCAATGCTCGAAAATGAATTCAGTAGAGTTTTTGGAAAGAAGAGCTTAGAGAAAATGTATCTGAAGGATTTCTTTTATAGATGGAGCCTGCAACAGATAGATAGTGACAGCTGACACCACCTGATAGTGGGACGCTCAAGATCGTTGTCACCTATGGTAGACTGATAGTGACAGCCATCGCCGTCTGGTAGCGAATCGCTATCGCCTACAGCAGACTGATAGTGACAGTCATAGTCGTTCGATAGCTGGCCGCTCAGGACTGCATGAGAGGGGCGTCGCCTGCAGCAGACTGATAGTGACAGCCATAGCCATTTGATACTGAGCCACTTGGAGCCATATGGAGGGGTGAAGATCTTTAACGTATGTTAATTTAAGAGGAGTTCAGACTCCTAAAAGAGAATACGGCTAGAGGAGATCATCCGGAAGGAATGCTACTTAAAATCTGGAAGTAATTTACTAGAGAAATTCGGATGGAGTTTGACTGATGGAGAAGTTCAGAAGGAGTTTGACTGGTGGAGAAGTTTGGCTGAAGAAGTTTGATTGATGGAGAAGTTCGATTGAAGAAAAAATTCGAAAGAAGTTCAGCTCCTGGAGGAATCTGATTGAAGAAGAAGTCTGAAAGGAGTTCGACTCCTAAAAAAATTTGATTGAAGGAGAAGTCTGGAAGGAGTTGGGCTTCTGAAGAAATTTGACTGAAGGAAAGGTCCGAAAGGAGTTAGGCTCCTAGAGAAATTCGATTGAAGTAGAGATTCGGATAGAGTTCGGCTCCTGGAGGAATCCATCTGAAGGAGACGTTTGGAAGGAGTTCGGCTCCTGAAGGAATTTGACTGAAAGAGAGGTCTGGAGGAAGTTCGGCTCCTGAAGGAATCTATCTGAAGGAGACGTCTGGAGGAAGTTTGGCTCTTAGAGGAATTTGACTGAAGTAGAAGTTCAGAGGAAGTTTGGCTCTTGGAGGAATCCAATTGAAGAAGTCTGGAAGGAGTTCTGCTCTTGGATGAGTTCGATTGAAGGAAAGATCTGGAAGGAGTTCGACTCTTGGAGGCATTCGTTTGAAGGAGAGGTTCGAAAGGAGTTTGGCTCTTATAGGCATCCATCTGAAGAAGAGGTCCGAAGGGAGTTGGGCTCCTGAAGGAATTCAATTGAAGTAGAGATCCGAAAGGAGTTGGGCTCCTAGAGGCATCCATCTGAAGGAGAGGTTCGGAAGGAGTTTGGCTCTTATAGGCATCCATTTGAAGGAGAGGTCCGGAGAAAGTTGGGCTCCTAGAGGAATTCGACTGAAGTAGAGATCCGGAGGGAGTTGGGCTCCTGGAGGAATCCATTTGAAGGAGACGTCTGGAGGAAGTTCAGCTCCTAGAGGAATCCAACTGAAGTAGAAGTTTGGAGGGAGTTGGACTCCTGTAGGCATCCATCTGAAGGAGAGATCCGAAAGGAGTTCGGCTCCTGAAGGCATCTATCTGAAGGAGAAGTTCGGAAGGAGTTTGGCTCCTGTAGATATCCATCTGAAGGAGAGGTCCGGAGAAAGTTGGACTCCTAGAGGAATCCGATTGAAGTAGAGGTTCGAAGGGAGTTGGGCTCCTGGAGGAATCTGACTGAAGTAGAAATCCAAAAGGAGTTCGGCTCCTATAGGCATCTAATTGAAAGAAAAGTTTGGAAGGATTTCAGCTCCTGGAGGAATCCAATTAAAGGAGAGATCCGAAAGAAGTTTGGCTCTTGGAGGAGTCCGATTGAAGGAGAGGTCTAGAGGGAGTTGGGCTCCTAGAGGAATCCAACTGAAGGAGAGGTCTGAAAGGAGTTCGGCTCTTGGAGGCATCCATCTGAAGGAGAGGTCCAGAAGGAGTTCGGCTCCTGAAGAAATCCATCTAAAGAAGACGTCTGGAGGAAGTTCGGTCACTGAAGGAGTTCAGTCACTGAAGGAGTCCGACTAGGGCTCGATCGCTGGAGAAGTTCGGCTGAGGCTCGACCGCTGGAGGAGTTCGGCTGGGACTCGACCGCTGGAGGAGTTCGGCTGGCTGAAGGAGTTCGGCTAAGATTTGGTCGTCGGAGGAGTTCGGCTGGGGTCCGACTGCTGAAGAAGAATTTTTGATCGAAGCTCTTTCGTGATTACCGATTGCATTAGGCTAAGCATCAGACTGGACTTCGACGAGAGTGGGGTTTATCCCCAACAAATATATTATAAATATTATATCAAAAATAAATAACATATTATATGAATATAATATTATATCAATAGATATACTATATAAGATTAAAATAATATTAATAAGGATTTCTGTTATAGCTTTCCTTGGAGGGCCTAGGATGCGATGGTACTTGTAATATTTTTGCTTGGGACATTTTATTTGGTAGTTTTCTGGATTTTAAATATCATTGGATGGATTACTTTTTATTGGCATTAGAAATATATTATATTATGACAAGATAATATTGCACAATTTAATGAATCCTCCATTTATTTGATGGGATGGTTAAGAGATTATTGCTGGTTAAACTCTTCATAATTATCAATGAGTGTAACCCTTTTTGTATGAATAATTTATCAATATGAGTATAAATGTTCTTATTTGGACATCTTGTTTGGGCTATCGGTTATAAATATTATAATATTAATATTAATATTAATATTAATTTATTATTTTATATGAATAAAAAATATTTATATAATATTATATTAATATAATGTAAAAAAATTATATTAAAAAGAATATTTTTAAAAAAAAGTCTCCAATTTTTATTCTATATGAATTTTAAAAATCTATCTCTCTTATAAATTTTTTTTTTCATAGAATATGAGAAATATATTTTTATGAAATTTTTTTTTTTTCAATCTTTATCCTTCAGAACTATAATCAAATAAGAAGAATATTTGTTATTTTTCATAAACCATATCTTTAATTTCTCCTCCAATTTGTGTGAACCAGATGAGTCCAGTCCGTTTGTTCTGTGTTGATTGTGAGACAAGCTGCGACTTGAAATCATGCGAGTTGGCCATCTGAAACTGGCGTGCCACCAAAGTACAAACTTTGTACAGTAGAAAGGCCGGGATTCCTGGAGGGGAGAAACTTGTACATCCAAAGTTTTTACGAGGCTCAAATTAATGGCACGGCCGCAAACCCATGGTTTGTCTTTGTCTTGTGGACGGCCCCTAATTTCTAACCCAAGAATAACGCAAAGGACAACCACGCAATTCTCCTCTTCCGGCTTCAACCAGAATCGGATTCCACTGCAGAAAACTCGCAAGAAAGGATGACCCCAAAGAGTAGAAGAGGAAAAGGAATCTGCCACCCTCCACGCCTTTTTCCTCCACCCATAAAATAAAATCCCATTCTCAGCTTTATGAGTTCCCTTTTCAAGCATCTTAATCATCCACAGGCCAAGAACTGCTTCATGTCAAACAAGGCAAGTCTCATTTCCCCCACCTCCTCTCCTTGTTCTTGAAAACAAAAAGATCGCCATTTGATTCTACGATTTTATAACTAATTGTTGGCTCTACTTTTTTTCTTTTTTATGTTCTTGTTCTCCTTCAGTTCTACCGCATGACCATGAGGATGAACATAGACTGCAATGGCTGCTATCGAAAAATTAGAAGAGCCCTTCTTCAGATGCAAGGTAACAATAACAACCTTCTTTGAATTGTTGCGTTCTTCTTGATTTCTAGTGGTTGTCTTCGGTAACTTGTTTGTGTTGGTTGTACAAGAGTTGGAGAGCCATTTGATAGAGAAGAAGCAGTGCAGGGTGAGTGTGTGTGGCGTATTCATTCCGCAGGATGTGGCGATAAGATTAAGGAAGAAAACTAATCGACGAGTCGAGATCTTGGAGATCAAAGAAGTCGACATGGAACCTGAAAGCAACAAAGATCAGAAGCCTTGATAAAGCTAATTATTCTGATGATGAATGTAATGGGTTTCAATTGTGTATAGCAACAGAAAAGCATGTGATACAGGCTTAATTATGACCCATAATTAGGATTCTAATATAAATTGTTCATGAAAGTTGGAAGAGTTCCAAATTCTCATGATCTTTTTGGTTCATATCAGCAGGACAAGCACTACTATCTTCTAAGAATTGCATCAAGGAAATGGTATTTCTACTGATATATAAATCTCAAGTAGAAAAAATTGATAAAAATCCATTATTCATAAAAATTGAAAAAAAATTCTTTTTTGAGCAAAATGATGGGATGGATCATCAATGAATCATACATTTTATTTAAAAAAAAAAAAAAAAAAAAAGGGGTTCGAAAACAAGAGAAGAAAACAGAATAGGGAAAGGGGAGACAGAAATCCATTATGCTTATGCAATCTTCTTATCACAAAATTTACCGTCCCAGCTGAACGGAGTAAAAAATTTGCCTTTCCAGGCTACTCTGTTGATAAAGCAGAGAGTGCTTATCCCCAGATCCGAGAACCGCATCAAGAATCTCCCAATTATCAATACATGCCATCTGATTGCGGAAAAGCCACGGAAACCTTTCGATCTATTTCTTTCAAGTAAAATTACATGAGACAAAATGATGATTTTTCTAAAAAATAAAATAATATAAAGATCACACATGAATCAAGGAGGTAATTGACAATATCTTCCAGGAGGTTATTGGGACTAATAAACCTCAAGTCAGATGACCAAGGAAGCCTCCAATACAACAAACTAAGAGTTCCATCGGTTAAAACCAATGTCCAGTGCTATGTGCATTTTCCAATTAAGGTATTTTGCGTTGCCTATAGAAATGCACAAAATTTTTCAATCCTCCCACTACAGAAGTCTTTCCAATTAAGGTACTTTGCCTTGAGGATAGGTACTGATTCTTTAATTGATGCAGACATCTCAGTATTTAGCATGCAAGAACTACTACTTGAAAAATAAAATTGGCCAGAGTATCCATCCAACCTCAAATATGGACTCTATATCCTTGTGTATTTATATCAAATATACCTCTTCCAATGTGTGCCAAATTTATATCCTTGTGTACCTCAAAATTGGAGGAAGATTTGCATGACTTCTCATTACAATCATTCTATGATTTTCTTCTTCTTAGTATGCATGTATTGAGAGCTGCACCTCTATTGAGATGTCTCCAGCTAGGTGAGCCTCATCGCCCTGGGATGGGAGGTATCACAATTCCCTTTTGTGGAGGGAGGAGACTCTAGAACCTAGGGTATATGTAGAATACCAAAAGACCATTTGGTTAAGTTTTACTAAAAGAGGTTTCCAGAGATCTTAAAATAAATGTCTTACAAAAATGATCGTGTAGTTGTTTCCACAAAATCTATTTTACTAAAATTGGAAAGCCATAATACCTAAAAAAATGAGTTTTGTGAGAAATAGGTCTCCGTTTTTTTAAAAGATTAGGAGTGGAGTAATCCCCACCTTTGGACCCCATACCTACCCCACCTCCCAGGGACTGAAACTAACTGGAATTGAACCTCCCTGTTTTCAGAAAACTTTGTTCTGAAGACCATGTCTGGTGCCATGGAGGGTTAAATAGAACAAAGCTCCCCAAACTCCAGTTATTCCGCTTCGACCTGCCAAATGCCAAAAGAAAATCCATTTCCATTTATTCCAAGGGTAGACTTGGTATTTTGAAAATAAGTAAAGCCATTTTTTCACATAATCTGGAATAACTATTCACCCTTTATGATAGAATAATTTATTGTGAAGCCAATAAAGATAGAAGTAAGTTAACTCATTTGCTTTGGTTTAAATTATTCCACAACCAGACATGGCTATGGAGGGTTGTGTTTTACGATTATTCGTTTCAAAATACCCATATGCAATCAAACAGAGGAGACAAGAGATTTCTTCTAGTGGTATTATATATATATATATTCCCTTCCCTTGAACCGTCTATTGACTTGGAACAGACGTCCTAGTTTAGCCACTTTACCTCTGGCAATTTGAGGAACCTCATGTTAACCTAAGCATCAATTAAAAAATGTTGGGTATGTTGCAATATTTTTCAAATTTAAGATTATATTTTAACTAATGTAGTTAAGTTAAGAATGTAAAGGGAATCCTACTCAACCATGAACGTAAATATCTTTCAACCCAAGAAAACATGTGTCTTAAATTAATTTTGTTCATCCAAGTGCTAAAAATAAAAAAAAGAAAATCATGTATCTGAGTAAATGAATTAAACAATGGGAGAAAGAATAATTAAGATATATCTCTTGAGCCGAAAACTTAAAGGTTTAAGCTTTTAGGTCAAGTTGGATACCTATATCGGGTCCTTTTGTATTAAGAGAATTCGGTCCCAAGTGGTATTTGAAGTGGCTAACCATTCTAGGCAACTCTCTAAGTTATAAATATACCAACTTTGGTGATTTTTTTTGAAGAACAGTAGCATGCAGATTGTCAAGATGGAGTTTGGTGATCATAATGTGTTGATTTGGATACGGCAAGTGGTTTCCCTCAAGCAAAGAATGGCATGTTGGAGTGCGGACTCCAGCATGGTATTAAAAGAGTGGATTCTTATAAAATTATGGTGAAACGTAACTTTCTGGATGAGTAGGACTGGAAATGGATTGGACTGGATAGAGACACACCCTATTTGAGTTAGACCTGAACTTTTTTTTGGGCTTTGAGCTAGGCTTAAGTTTAAAACTTCTTCGAAAATTGAAGTCTGAGTTAGAGTTGAGCCAAGCTTGAACCTAATGGGGCCAGTTTGAATGAAAAGAAGAATCCTCTTCCTCCGTTGCATACTCTACTACCATCACTCCTCCATTGCCTATAGTGGACCTCCTCCTTCGCTGTTGGTGCTCCACTTCTCTACCATGATTTCATCATCTACTTTAATCGCTCCCTCGTCACCGATCCTATATGCACCGAATGCTCTATCCTCCATTGAGAAGGTAGAGGTAAAGAAGAGGTGACCTCGTTCACACACCCTTTCGATCTTGTGGTCTGATTATTTGCCTCTCGAAACTATTATTTTCACCATTGTCACATTCTTCATCTTTGGATGGCTCATCTAGGGCTCTAACCTCCTTCCATCATCGCGCTCCCGATCTCAAAGTTGAGGACTGTTGGTGCAGAAATCCATCGCCGCCGGAGGTCGCCGCAATCGAGGCCGCTGGGCGCCGCCGGGGACCTGCAAAACGAAGTCCCGTCCGGAACTGGTGGGGTGGTGGCTCCGGCAGGACCCTCCGACGGTCAAGTTAGTTTCCGACCAACAGTAATGGAGTGCTCGGAATGAGTTTCGGAGCTTAGAGATATGGAGGAGAGCTTAGAGAGTCGAGAGTTCAGAGAGCTTAGCCTTAGTATGTCGGGAGGGGTCCTTTTATAGCGGAGCTTAGTTGATGGTGACGGCTGTGCCGTCTGGCAGAGAGTCGTCGGGCAGCATGGAGTTTGGTACGGAGAGGAAGGCGTCGTCCGGTAGATCGTGGGAGCCATACCGGCGAGGCGTGGGCCGTATGGAGTCCGGTACGGAGAGGAAGGCGTCGTCCGGTGGATCGTGGGAGCCATACCGGCGAGTCGTGGGCCGCACGGAGTCCGGTACGGAGAGGAAGGCGTCGTCCGGTCTTGCCGCAGGCGACAGTTCGTCCAATGGAGTTCGGACTTGTAACAGAGTTCGGCCGAGGGGGAAGCTGGGGGAGTTCGTCTGGCTGAAGGGTCGGCCATCTGTAGAGTTCGGCCGCGGGACGATTGCCGAGGAGTTCGACCGCTGAGAGGCCCGAAGAAGCTCGGCTGGCCAGTTGAAGGACTTAGGTTGCTAGTTGGTTCGGCCAGGGCTTGCTGAGGAGTTCGGTCGCCTAGGGTCGGTCCGAAGGGGTTCGGCCACTTGGGCTCGCCTTGAAGTCGGTCCGAAGGAGTTCGGCTGCACGGGCTCGCCTGGGGTCAGTCCGAAGGAGTTCGGCCGTGGGAAGTCCGAAGGAGTTCGGCTGCAGGGGCTCGCCTGGGGTCGGTCCGAAGGAGTTCGGCCGTGGGGTCCGAATGGAGTTCGGACTTGTAGGAGAGTTCGGCTGAAGGAGAAAACCCGGGAGGAGCTCGGATGGCGAACGGGCGTCTGGGAGGAGTCCGTCTCCCGAAGAAGTCCTGCCGCTTGGAGTCCAAGGAGCTCGGCCGCCAGGAAGTTCGGCTGGCGGTGGGAGTTCGGCCTCTAGGCAGTTCGGCCCGAAGTCCTGGCGCAGGGGAGTTCGGCCGCTAGGCAGTTCGGCCCGGACACTTGGCTGCAGGGGAGTTCGGCCTCTAGGCAGTTCGGCCAGGACCTTGGCGCAGGGGAGTTCGGCCTCTAGGCAGTTCGGCCTGGGCCTTGGCGCAGGAGGAGTTCGGCCTCTAGGCAGTTCGGCCGTGGTAGGGGCTCGGCCTGGCGCGGCAAGTTCGGCCCGAACCCATCTGGCGCTAAAGCTCTTCAGCGGCTACTGGTTACATTATGGGCTGAGCGTCGGGCCGGGCTTCGGCAGGAGCGGGATTTATCCCCAACAGTAGCCCCCCACTCCCGAGTTCAAAAATTGAAGGAAGGGAGTACCAAAACAGGCGACTGCCGAAGTCTTCTTCCAGGCTCCGCATTTGTTGCAGCTGAAGCTCGGGGGAGGTCTCATCCCCAGTCGATGTTTGGAGTTGAAGTGGGACTCGTTTCCAGCCAAAATTGGTGAAGCCGACGTTGAGGCCGGAGTCAATGTTGCCCCCCGTGGTCAGGGTCGGAGTTGACATTGCCTTCATCAACCGAAGTCGATTCGGGGGAGACCTCCTCTTTTGCAGTCAAGGTTATGATCGCTTGGGGGAGATCCCGTCTCCCGCTGATGCTGATACCGAAGTTGAAGCTGAGGTCTGAAGGAGATCTCGTCTTCTGCAGTGAAGCTTGCCGTAGACTCTGGGGCTCGGCCTTGGACCTCGCCCGCGTTAGGACGAGGTTCTCCTCTTGTTCCCAACGGGCTGTGGGGGCACATGGGGACTGTCGTCCTCGCCTCTCCCCCCATCCCGTCCTTGGTGGACGGGGCCTTCGACTTTGCTCACGCTAGGACGAGGTTCTCCTCCTGTTCCTAGCCGGCTGTGGGGGCACATGAGGACCGTCGTCCTCGCTTCTCCCCCCATCCCGTCCTTCGTGGACGGGGCCTTCGACTTTGCTCACGCTAGGACGAGGTTCTCCTCCTGTTCCTAGCCGGCTGTGGGGGCACATGAGGACCTTCGTCCTCGCTTCTCCCCCCATCCCGTCCTTTGTGGATGGGGCCTTCGACTTTGCTCACGCTAGGACGAGGTTCTCCTCCTATTCCTAGCCGGCTGTGGGGGCACATGAGGACCGTCGTCCTCGCTTCTCCCCCCATCCCGTCCTTTGCGAACGGGGCCTTTGACTTTGCTCGTGCTAGGACGAGGTTCTCCTCCTGTTCCTAGCCGGCTGTGGGGGCACATGAGGACCGTCGTCCTCGCTTCTCCCCCCATCCCGTCCTTTGTGAACGGGGCCTTTGACTTTGCTCGTGCTAGGACGAGGTTCTCCTCCTGTTCCTAGCCGGCTGTGGGGGCACATGAGGACCGTCGTCCTCGCTTCTCCCCCCATCCCGTCCTTTGTGGACGGGGCCTTTGACTTTGCTCGTGCTAGGACGAGGTTCTCCTCCTGTTCCTAGCCGGCTGTGGGGGCACATGAGGACCGTCGTCCTCGCTTCTCCCCCCATCCCGTCCTTTGCGAACGGGGCCTTTGACTTTGCTCACGCCAGGACGAGGTTCTCCTCCCGTTCCTAGCGGGACATTTCCGCTCGCTTCTTCTCTTCTCTTTTTTTTTTTTTTAGCGACCCTGAAACGATAGTGTCGAGCAACAAGGTTTTATTGAGGGAAACTATTGGTGGTACATTCTCAGGTTTTCCGAGTTCCAAGGTCGAGGAAGCGTTAGTCCTCCGAGCTCCTTTAGGCGATAGGTTCCAGGTCGGACGATCTCTACCACTTCGTACGGACCTTCCGAATTTGGGACGAGCTTCCCTTGACTCTGGGGCTGAGAGACGGCTGCTCGTCGGAGCACCAAATCCCCAACTCTGAATGCCTTGTTTTTGACTCTGGAATTGTAATACCGAGCCACCTTCCGTTGGTAGGTGGCCATCCGGATGCGGGCCGCTTCCCTCTTTTCTTCTAGAAGGTTGAGGTTGGCTCTGAGGTCCTGGGGGTTGAGTTGCTCGTTGAAGCCCACGATTCGAGCAGATGGAAGTTTGAGCTCGATCGGGATGACTGCCTCGGTGCCGAAGGCCAAGGCGAAGGGCGTCTCGCCGGTCGGTACCCTCTGCATTGTTCGGTATGCCCAGAGGACGTGGTAGAGTTTGTCTGCCCAGGCCCCCTTTGCCCTGTCGAGCCTCGTTTTGAGGCCTTGTAGTAGGGTCCGATTGGTCACTTCGGCTTCCCCATTGGCTTGCGGATGAGCCACCGACGTGAAGTGGTGGGAGACGTTTAGTCCTTCGCAGAACTCGGCAAATCGGGCTCCAGCGAACTGTCGTCCATTATCGATTATGAGGGCTCAGGGCAGGCCGAACCGGCAGATCAGCGTCTTCCAGACGAAGTCCTGCACCTTGGCCTCGGTGATCTTCGCTAGTGGTTCCGCCTCGACCCACTTGGTAAAGTAGTCAATCGCGACCAGGAGGAACTTCCGTTGCCCGGACGCCGTTGGAAAGGGGCCGAGGATGTCCATCCCCCACTGCGCGAAGGGCCAGGGTGCAGTGAGCGGAGTGAGTTCGGATGCCGGCTGCCTTTGCACGCTGGCGTTCTTCTGGCAGTGGTCACATCTCTTCACGTATTCCATGGAATCACGAAGTAGGGTTGGCCAGTAGTACCCTTACTGAAGTAGTCTTTGCGATAGGGATCTGGCTCCCGCGTGACTTCCGCAGAGTCCTTCGTGGACATCCTGTAGCGCGATGCAGGCCTCAGAGGGTCGGAGGCACCTCAGCAGCGGGAGGGAGTACGACCTTTTATATAACCTGCCCTCGTACATGACGTAGCGGGAGGCTTGACTCCTGAGCTTCCGAGCTTCTCTCCGGTCGTGAGGGAGGACCCCTTCTTCGAGGTAGGCGATCAGCGGATCGATCCAGCTGGGCTCGAAGTCCGTCCGCAGGACGGCCTGAGGTTCCTCGGTGGTCGGGCACTTCAGAGTTTCCAGAAACACCTCTTTTGGTAGTTCGGCCGGGGCAGAGGTGGCCAACTTGGAGAGGAGGTCGGCCCTTGTATTCCCGGTCCTTGGGATGTGCCGAATGTCGAAGCTGTCGAAGGCTGGTATTAAGTTCTTCACCTTCCCGAGGTACATCACCATGCTTTCCTCCCGCGCCTCGTAGCTGCCGCCGACCTGACCGACCACCAACTGGGAATCGCTATAGACTTGAAGCCGACCCACCTTCAATTCCCTGGCTATCTGCAGCCCGGCTATCAGCGCTTCATACTCGGCCCCATTGTTGGTTGTGGAAAACTCGAAGCGCAATGCGTACTCGGTGACGATCCCCTCGGGGCTAACCAGGACCAGCCCTGCGCCGGCCCCGCTAGAGTTGGACGAGCCATCCACATGCAGAACCCAGGCGCCTTCAAGAAGGTCGGCCCTTTCTTCAGGGAAGCTCGACCGCCACAGCTCGGCTTCGTTGGGGCCTGGTCTCCCTCCGATGATAGCCTCGCTTGATTCAAGCTCGGCTTCAACTGGTGCGGTGCATTCCAGCACGAAGTCCGCCAGTATCTGAGCCTTGATCGATGGCCTGGGCCGGTAATTGATGTCGAACTCCGTGAGTTCGATCGCCCATTTGGCGATTCTTCCTGAAGCGTCTGCTCGGTGGAGGACGGCTCTTATTGGTTGGTCCGTGAGGACCGTGATGGTATGCTCCTGAAAGTAAGGTCGGAGCCTCCTGGCTGCGATCAGAAGACAGTAAATTAGTTTTTCTAACTTGGAGTACCTGGTCTCCGCGTCCCTCAAGGCTCGGCTCACGTAGTAGACTGGTTGTTGCGCCTTTCGCATCTTCCCTGACCAGGACAGCCGCCAGGGCCATTGGAGAGACAGCTAGGTATAGGAGCAGCCCTTCTCCAGGTTCGGGCTTTGCCAGCAGTGGGGGTGCGCCGAGGTAGTTTTTAAGCTCCTCGAATGCCTGTTTGCACTCCGCTGTCCAGCAAAAATCTTTCGGTCGCCTGAGGACCTGGAAGAAAGGCAGGCACCGCTCGGCCGACCTCGAGACAAAGCGGTTCAGGGACGCCACCTTCCCAGCCAGGCGCTGAACTTCCTTAATTATTTTCAGGGCAGTCATCTCCCGGATGGCTCGGATTTTCTCGAGATTCGCCTCGATTCCGCGTCTCGACACCATGAATCCTAGGAATTTTCCGGAGGTCACGCCGAAGGCGCATTTGGTCGGGTTCAACTTCATCTTGTGCCTCCTAAGCGCATCGAAGGTTTCTTCAAGGTCGGCGAGGTGGTCCGTCGAGGCTCGGCTTTTGACCAGCATGTCGTCCACGTACACCTCCATGTTGCGACCGATCTGCCCCTTGAAGACCTTATTGACCAAGCGCTGGTAGGTGGCTCCCGCATTCTTGAGTCCGAAAGGCATGACCCACGGGAGGAAGGAGTATGACGAAGTTCTTCTATGCGTCGTCCCATCTCCAAGAGCCTTTGATCCAGGAAGTCTTCGCGATCCTTAATCCCCAAGGTCTTCTCGCGGAATAGGTGTGAAGCCTCTCCCTGGGTCGAGCCGCGGTCCGAGCAGGGGCTCCTTGCCGGCTGCCCTTCTCTTCCGAGGGCCGGAGGTCGGGTAGCCCACATCGGTCGCTCCTGGACTGGGTTCTCGGGCTCCGGGAGAACCTCGCGCCGGTCGAGTGGGCGCCGGACCTCGCGAATGCGTGGCCTGCACCGCCCGCACCGCCTCCGTAAGATCGCGGACCTGCTGGGCAAGCAGGTCGAACCGCTCCGCATCCACCGCGGGTACGGAGCGGGCCCGTGTCGCCGGGGCCGGAGTGGGAGCGGACGGACCCGAACGGGATCGGGCCGCGGAGGCTGCCGACCTTCGGGTCGAGGCTCTTCTGGGGGGCATTTTTCTTTCCAGAAAAGGAATACTGAAGAGGGAGAAGAGAGATCCGGAGCAGGGGAAGGAAATCGTCGCCGAGCACTCCTTTAAGAACAAGGGAACCTCGAAGGTTCAGGCCCTTCCTCTAGCGCCAATCTGTTGGTGCAGAAATCCATCGCCGCCGGAGGTCGCCGCAATCGAGGCCGCTGGGCGCCGCCGGGGACCTACAAAACGAAGTCCCATCCGGAACCGGTGGGGTGGTGGCTCCGGCAGGACCCTCCGACGGTCAAGTTAGTTTCCGACCAACAGTAATGGAGTGCTCGGAATGAGTTCCGGAGCTTAGAGATGTGGAGGAGAGCTTAGAGAGTCGAGAGTTCAGAGAGCTTAGCCTTAGTATGTCGGGAGGGGTCCTTTTATAGCGGAGCTTAGTTGATGGTGACGGCTGTGCCGTCTGGCAGAGAGTCGTCGGGCAGCATGGAGTTTGGTACGGAGAGGAAGGCGTCGTCCGGTAGATCGTGGGAGCCATACCGGCGAGGCGTGGGCCGCATGGAGTCCGGTACGGAGAGGAAGGCGTCGTCCGGTGGATCGTGGGAGCCATACCGGCGAGTCGTGGGCCGCACGGAGTCCGGTACGGAGAGGAAGGCGTCGTCCGGTCTTGCCGCAGGCGACAGTTCGTCCAATGGAGTTCGGACTTGTAACAGAGTTCGGCCGAGGGGGAAGCTGGGGGAGTTCGTCTGGCTGAAGGGTCGGCCATCTGTAGAGTTCGGCCGCGGGACGGTTGCCGAGGAGTTCGACCGCCGAGAGGCCCGAAGAGGCTCGGCTGGCCAGTTGAAGGACTTAGGTTGCTAGTTGGTTCGGCCAGGGCTTGCTGAGGAGTTCGGTCGCCTAGGGTCGGTCCGAAGGGGTTCGGCCACTTGGGCTCGCCTGAAGTCGGTCCGAAGGAGTTCGGCTGCACGGGCTCGCCTGGGGTCAGTCCGAAGGAGTTCGGCCGTGGGAAGTCCGAAGGAGTTCGGCTGCAGGGGCTCGCCTGGGGTCGGTCCGAAGGAGTTCGGCCGTGGAGGCCCGAAGGAGTTCGGGCTCGTAGGAGAGTTCGGCTGAAGGAAAAACCCGGGAGGAGCTCGGATGGCCGAACGGGCGTCTGGGAGGAGTCCGTCTCCCGAAGAAGTCCAGCCGCTTGGAGTCCAAGGAGCTCGGCCGCCAGGAAGTTCGGCTGGCGGTGGGAGTTCGGCCTCTAGGCAGTTCGGCCCGGTCCTTGGCGCAGGGGAGTTCGGCCTCTAGGCAGTTCGGCCCGGACCTTGGCGCAGGGGAGTTCGGCCTCTAGGCAGTTCGGCCTGGACCTTGGCGCAGGGGAGTTCGGCCTCTAGGCAGTTCGGCCTGGGCCTTGGCGCAGGGGAGTTCGGCCTCTAGGCAGTTCGGCCGTGGTAGGGGCTCGGCCTGGCGCGGCAGTTCGGCCCGAACCTTGGCGCTAAAGCTCTTCAGCGGCTACTGGTTACATTGGGCTGAGCGTCGGGCCGGGCTTCGGCAGGAGCGGGATTTATCCCCAACAAGGACCATTGTCTCCAATTCTTATTGCCATCCATGCTACCGTCTTTGATAGGTCATCTGGTGAGCCCCTCAAACTGCATTGTTGTTGAAATAATAGAGGGTTAGGGTCTATTTGGTGATAGATATAAAATATGTTCCATCGACAACTTCCATGCCCTTCAAAAAGAAAAATAAAAAGGAACTTATAGTTTATTTATTATGATGGGTGCCGGTAGTGAACTGAGCTGGATTCAGACTTTAATTCAAGCTTTGTGTTGGATTTTAATTTGGACTTGGAGTTGGGGCCGAGCATGGCCCAGGCCTCTTCCGAAGTAATGGTATATCCGAGCTTGGCTTAGAAAAAAAATGAGCTCTATATCCAAGCCCAAATCTATCCCGATATTCGCACCTAACTAATAGCCCCTCAAAGTTGGAACGGCTGAGCCCATCTCCAACTTTATTGGTGAGTGGATGATGGACCGACATCTTGAGCAAATTGTACTTGAGTGCAAACACTAACCCAACACTACCTATAGGATGTGTTTGGTTCGCTAGGGAATCGGAATTAAAATTGGAATGATTGCAATGAGAATTGGAATGATCATATGCTTCAAAGCATTTGATTCGTGTCTAAAATTAGAATCAAAATTGGAATTGGAATCGATGATTTTCATTATTATTTTTTTTGGTTCATTTAAAGATAGAAATCGGAATCAACCTGAATTTTCATTTTAATCCTTGAACTAAAAATTCTCAAAAATTATTTTTTTCATCTATTTTAAATATATTTATCTTATTTGAAATTAAAAATACATATTGAACTATTCAAATGCTACCACCAGTAAAGAAATTCCAGGACAACATGGCCTCTTCATGTTAAAGCAAATACGAATATATTGTTTGTTTTAAATGCGTTCGCTCTTTGCTTTCAAAACGCTTTTTTAATGACATAAGGGAAGATGTTGCATGACCAACATATTCTGTATCGTTTCAAGTAAACTAGACTCAAAAGGTTTCATTTGTAAAACACAATAATCTACCTGATAACTAATTCAAATCAATTACTCTTTCTGCAACCTTATCATAAGAAACTTTCCAATGACCAAGTTCCATAAATAGTCAGACAGTTTCCTATTTTCTTCTCTCAGGTGCCGGTCACTTGGCAACGCAAGTAGGTCAGACGGGTTGGGCATCAGACAAGGAATGTTGAGATATTTAGCATGCCAAAAACCAGATCAGAATACTTACTTTCTTCTCTATTAAAATCCAAGCAGGTTATCATTTACAATTATAGGTTTCACTAACACTCTACATTCAACAAACATCCAACAAATTACCCATAGATTTGTTTTCACGACATCTCAAACTTCAATAGGTAGGTCAGTTTGGTCTCAAGGCAGGCTACTTCTACCTGCAATAAACTAAAAATTAGCACATATAAGCGAAGTTTTACCTCTCTAAATGAGCTCAAATAAACGTCAACCTGCAACCAAAGCCACCACATAAAAGATACCATAGTTGCATCACCATTAAATCCTACGCAGACACCCGCATACAAGACATTATACGTCAACAAAAGATGGTGTTAGTTTTGGGGACACCTGTCCCGATCTTCTGGCTCGAATTATCGAGCGGCGGATGGAAATAATTCTGTTTTGGGCATTTCAAGTCCATCCAAAAGAATATGGATGGAAATAAGGAACACGAAAATGGAGAAACAACGACTGTCGCAGATCTGAAAGGCTTCGACCATGGTCACCTGCCGACGGTGGGAGAAAAACTCGAACAGGGGGATGGGGAAGGGGGAAGAGAGAGAGAGGAGAATACTAGCAGGTGATGAAGAGGAGGAGGGCGCAGGCGCGAGAGCCACTAGGGCGGAGGCAGCAGCCGTAGCAGAAGTCGTGGATAGGGCCATGGCGAGGGACTGCTGCTCCGCCACGGCCGTGCATATGTGGCAGAGATGCCCAGCGAGTAGAGGGAGGTGGCGGAGGGAGGGGAGGGAAGAAGGGGTGATCTAGAGGCCGAGTCGGATTGGGTTTCTTTTTTGCGTGGGGTGAGCGACGTGAGCAAGGGTCCTTTGGAAAAATAACCTTTAATTGGTGGAATGAGATTTGAAGTCATGGGAAGAGCTTGGATTGGATTTTGGGAAGGTTGGACCATTTCTATTCTCTCTAAGAACGAGAATCCTCCTAACTAGATGGATAAAATAGAAGTTATCCATTCTTATTTTCATTTTAAATCGCAATTCTCTCCAATCAAGCACCCTCTTATGTCCTTTTTAGATTTTTATACAGCTCGACCAACCTCTATGTTAAGTTAACTTTAGGTTCAATCGGGTTCATTGGGCTAGGTTAGTCATTTTAAGTTAGATTTTGTGATGTTAATTTAGCTAAATTAAATTTTATAAAAATTTTAACATAACGGAATGTTTAGTCATTTTTGTTAGATTAATATTTATTGAATTATAGCAATTTAACAAGGCTAAAGAGCTAATTTGAACAAACAAGTAATATATATAATATAAATATGATTTATTTATTTATATATCTAGCTAGGTCAGGTTAAGTTAGCTTAAGTTGGATCTCAATAGTTTTGGGTTACTTATGTCGTATAGGATTTTTGAACCCAAGCCTAACATAAATTTTTTGAATCTTAATCCAACCCTACTTAATGAGCAGGTTAAGAGGTTGGGTTTGGGTTGAGCCCAATCTAAACTGCATTCTTATCAAGTGACTCCTAGAATTGCTACAATGATATGCTATGGTCAAAGCATGGCTCTTGAAAAATGGGCTTTTGGACTATTGAGTTAACATGTTGGTGCACTTAAAAGAGTAAATAGCTCTAGAGTTGAGTCAGAGAGTAGATTGGACTAAATTATGGGGAACCTCATAATTTGCTTATATCCAAAGGAGACTGTTAATGAAAGAGTGAATGGGAAAAATCATTGAGGAAAGGAGTGAGGAGAGATTGTTAAGGAAAATGATAATCAAGTGTTGAACCTAATCCAAAAGTAGTGGATCAAATTGTTATGGTATTAACTTGTTTTGATACCAATTATTGAGATATCAACTCACTTTGATATCGATTATTGTGAAAGTCTGGTCAGGACACCATAACCATGGGATCTTCTTAATACTACTTGCATTGCACTCGATCATGTGTAGATATTACAAGAGAAAGAAAGGTCCTATGGTTGTGGTATCCTGGCCAGACTTTTACAATAATCGATATCAGAGTGAGTTGATATTTCAATAATTGGTATCAGAGCAAGTTGATACCATAACAATTGGTATTAGAGCGAGTTGATACCACAATAAATTGGTATCAATGGTGATAAAGATTGAAGAATATAGAGAAGACAAGCGCAATCAATATGAAGATCAATAGGTTTGATGGGAAGGATAATTTCTTCTTATGATAAGCAAGAATAAAGGATGTCTTCATCCAACATGAATTGATCGACACTTTCTTGTATGATGAGATATCAGCCACCATGGAGGTGAAGGTTTGGAAGTAGATCTAGATGTAAGCGGTGAGCATGATCTGCTTATACTTAGCAGATGATGTTGTGATCCATGTACTTGGCAAGACTTTTTCGATGATACTATGGTCAAACCTATGAGAAAGTGTACATTGGCAAAGTCACATCTACCAATATTCCTTATTCCTTTGTAGGGTTAGTTCTACCAACGGATATGATGCATGCGAGAATAGAGCGTGTAGGAGCATCGTTGAGCCAATTTTAGAAGATTCTCACCGATCTTGGGCTTAGTTGTGGGAAAGAAATTGAGGAAGAATCCGGCATTGAAAATGCATAGCAATTCAATTTTTTTTCTTCAATATGAGTTATTGCGTGACTACTTCTTCTAGTGGATTAAGAGCACCGGATCAAGATGGATGAGAGATTACTACGGTGATTGATCTTCCAGAACAAGATTCTCAAGAGAGAAGAATCCGAGCTTCGAGCTTGGAAGATAGATAGGCTCAGCTTTGGTGATTTCTGAAAGAGCAGGTGAAGTAAATGGAATGATGAAATAGAAAACAATGAAATATACTATGAACGTAAAGAAAAATGATCAGAAAAATACCAGGATCTAAAATAAACAGATCTCTATAGCAAGATCAGATGCTTATCATGAGACACAACTTAGAGCAGCGTATCAGAGATTACTTGCCAGCTTAGAAAATCGGATGAGGGCTATTATGACGATGGCCAATGAGTAATACCATAAGTAGTGATGATGTCCTTTTAGTTACTGATGAGATATCTACTATCTTTTTTTTGTATGATTATAGATCTACTTGACTTTTTCACTCACATGCTGGTAACTTACTACTAGAGTGGATCAAGCTGTAGAGTAAGGACGGCGAGATAGTTAACATAGAAGCTCCATGATTGAAACAATGAAGAAATTAGGTGAGGTCAATACATTAACCCAACTTTAAAAAGAAGAATTCGTTAAAATTTCATCAAGTTAGACCGGATTCAACCAAACTTCAGATAAAAAGCTGATGGAACCAAAATCCTGAAGGGTCATGCACGGTAAAGGGGCGGATGATTAAGAGAAAGGAGAAATATAGAAGACACTATCTTTATGATGGAAAGCCCAGAGCGGATGGACTTCAGGTAGAGATGGATCGAGCATGAGAGGATAGACTCGAAAGGATGATATGCAATATCACAGAGATGAAGTTTTCTACTACTACAGAGGGCTATCCTGAGTAGGCTTAGGTAAGAGATCAATAGCAGTTGAAAAGAAAATGGTGGAATCGGAGTGGCTTGAGCTTGATTCCACATTTATCCACCATGATCAAGTAGGTGATTGTCCTAAGGGCTTATTAGATATAGTCCTAGAAGTCAGAATGGCTGACACTTCTGTAATACACTTCTAGGGACAAAAATTATAATATTTGATTATTATAATCAAAAAAAAATTATTTCTATTATAATGTTGTATTTAGTATTTAATTACCATGCGTTAGGATATATGTGCCCTAGAAGCAGATTGGCTACACTTGTAATACACTTCTTAGGGGCAAAATTTTATTAATTTTGACTAGTAATCAATAAAATGGGTTATTTTCTATCAACACCTGTGTATTTAGTGTCTGGTGAATAGCATCCTTGAGTTAATGGTAATGATAATCATATTTTCAAGAGTTGAAAATTAAGACATGAATAATCATTATTAAACTCAATAAACAGCTTCGCCGACCATTAGTGGATCCATTCATACGCGGATGGGTGATTGGATCCGGAAGGTTTAGAAGTTTATCGACTCGCTTCTCTTTAGATAGATAGAGTCCCTTGAGTCTACGGGTGATGCGCAGACACCAAACGAGCACGAAAGTATATCTGAGGACTACGCATTTAGAGAACAGGCGCATGGCATGCGTGACACCCTGCGACGATAGGTCATTAAGGAAGGCGTCATACCTTCTCCGCTCAAATGAGCCTGACATTCGATCTGCAGTATAGTTGTGTCTGGTTCTTTGATTCTGAGATGGCATTGACAGTTCACCTTGAGGGTGTTATAGTTTTGACAACATCCATTACTCGGTCGTAGCCATAAGTACGCATCGGGAAATACTCCACTTCAGGTAAGGACCCCTGAGGTGTATCGTTGGCTATAGCATGCTCATATGTAGAAACTGGATATTCATCAAGATGGGATCTCATCTTACCTGTCGGTGGTAGGGAGCAGCCCTATGATTAATGCATGAGAATCAAGTTCTGAAGCCTCATGGCCATGGCAGAGTGAAATAATAGAAAGAGTGTTCTATTTAATGAATTTTTTACATTGACCGAATCGAATGATTATAGTCATATACAGAGACTAGGGTTTACGAGTTTACTCGTTAACCCTAAATCTAATCGGGCTAATAGAAGAATTCTTTAACTCACCGAATAGCCTGCACCCGAGAGTCTCGCATTACAGCCAATCTGATTGTGCCAACCAATATACTGCTAGGTGTCACTCGTGGAATTTTGGAAGCTATTAGATGAATTTAGAATGATCGATTCATTCATAGCTTGTTTCGAATCAGAAGAGTTACTGATCCAAGTCGAAAGGAGTTTCGATGAATGTCTATGATAGAGATCCATCACATATCCCCCATTCCATATAGAACTGAACCTAACTGCGGTCACACAAACAAGGGTTTAATCTGGTATCATCAAATTGAACTGACTCTAGTTCAATTGATCTGAAATGAGATATCAATTAGGTTCAATGAAATTCGTGCTAGCACTCGATTGACCTAAGTTCTTCTTTTGCTATCATAAATAAGTTTTATCATCTGTCTGAGCAAAGGAGTTTTGTGCTCAAACAGAGCGCCTTCATATGGTCTACAGGAGGTGGTCCTCAAGTCAAAAAGGTTCGGTAGTAGCTATAAGCCTCCTCTATTTTGTACAAACCATACTGCACGATTATATAGGGACAACTGGAATACAATTTTTCTGTTCTTTGATCGTTTGTCAAAAAGTTCGTACTTTTGACTGGTCAACGTTGACCATTGACACTTTTGACTTTTGCCATCATTGTCATGCACCTATTGCGAGAGCTGGTGGGGCCTTGTCCCCCTGCCAAACCTGCAATGGGAAAGAGCGCAATGCCACCCTAGGCGTGTGCCCAAGTTGGAGGCGCCTTGGAGTCCTTGTGGACAAGGACTCCACCCCATTGGATTCCAATCAGAAGTTCTACAAGAATCCAGTTTTGACTGTCTTCAGGCATCCTCTAAAGGAGGAATCCAGGGGGTCATCTATTTCCACCAATACAATTAGATCTTGATTTCACAAAGGGTTGTGATTGGTTGAGGAGGAAGAGGAGTGGATCACCTTATCTATAAATAAGACCGCTGCACCCAACTCAGATTCTAATGAAATTAGAATAGAGATTCCCACGCCCCACAGCTCTAATCCCCTTTCCTCCTGACAACTCCCTTCCTTACTCCTTCCACATCAGAGAGTTAGGACTAGTAGTGCCATTGCAGATCAAAAAGAAAGGCCGATCAAAAGAAGAAGCCACGCTCAAGGCCACTGCTGATCTTCAAAAGAGTTTTGAAATCCTCGATCAGATCCAGATCCGTAAATTTTGAAGGCGTGATAAGAAGAAGAGGATCTCCAAATCTAACCCAAAGTGCCGATATCGATAGCGAGGCAGGCGCGCTGCCGTGGCCTAATCTAGAACACTTCCGCTGCAAATCAGGACATCCTACAGGGTAATAGGATTACCCAAATGTCAGGTGGGTAAATTAAATTTCTGATTTTAATTTATTTTATTTTATTTTATTTATTTAAAATAAATAAGAATCAATTTTGAAATATATCACAGATCTATTGGGATCAAGAGAAAATTTTTTGAAATATATCTCTTGATCTGATCAGATCTGGACGAACTTGGACCGGGAAATCAGGATTTTCCTTCAATACATCCTTTCAGTTAATGGTAATGATAATTTATATTTTCAAAAGTTGAAAATTTAAGACATAAATAATCATTAGTATACTCATAAATGCTTTCGACCATATGGATCATCACAAGGATGGTGATTGATCCAGAAGGTTTGGTGTACAATCGCTTCTCTTTAGTAAATAAGTCTTGAGTCTACGATGTAAAAACATCGGAGCGAGAGTATAGGTACTCGTTAGAGAACGAGGACATTGAGTGTGACCACCTCGAGTAGTCATTAGAAAGTCTACCTTTTCGTCAATGACTGACTTGATGCTGCAGTAGTGTGTCTGGTTCTTTGACCTAAGGTGCATCGATAGTTCACCTTGGGGGTGTTATAATTTGACTACACCATTACTCGATCTCCTAGCCATTCGAAATCCTAAGGTGTATATTGGCTATAGCATGTTCATTGTAGGAACTGGATTGCATCAAGATGAAATCTATCTACCTCGATGGTAGAGGAGCATCCCTATGATGATCATGAGAATCAAGTTCAGAAGCCCATGGCCATGGCAGAGTGAAATAATAGAAAGATTTTCTATTTAGCTTTTCACATCGGACTTGAATCGATTGATTACATCATATGACAAAAACTAGGATTTGACGAGTTCACCTTAACCCTAATCTGATCGGGGCTTAAGATAGAAGAACTTAATCGCACAGGTAGCTGTACCAAGAGGTTCACATTCAGCTCTGATGGATTGCCACCATATATTGCTAGGTGTCACTGATGGATTTTAGGAGCAATTAGAATGATTTAGATGATCTATCATTCTAGCTGATCGAATCAGAAGAATTTTGATCCATCAAAAGAAGTTTCGATGATGTCGATGATAGAGATCATGATATATCCCATTACCATACAGAACTGAACCTAACTAGGTCACACAAATAAGGGTTTGAATCTGATGATCATCAATTGAACTGATCCAGTTCAATTGATATGAAATGAATTCAATTAGGTTCAAGGAATCATGCTAGCACTCATTGAACTTTAACTTTCTTCTTTACTATCATAAATAGTTGTCCTGACTGAGC
The DNA here is from genome assembly GCA_006176705.1 of Cocos nucifera. Lineage (NCBI taxonomy): Eukaryota > Viridiplantae > Streptophyta > Magnoliopsida > Arecales > Arecaceae > Cocos > Cocos nucifera. The sequence continues at coordinate 30,504 of QRFJ01005639.1, forward strand.
CAAAAGAGTTTGTGCTCGATTAAAGACCTTCACTTAGTCTGATTGGAGCCTGTCTAGGTCAGAAAAGGATTATCTTATTTTGTTAAGATAAATAATACTTGCCCCATTTTTTGGTCACCTACATTTCTCGTCCTTCTGATTTTGGTCAAAGTTAACCTTTGACTGGTCAAATATTGACATTGATACTGGACTTCTGTCCAGTGTCACACACCTATTGGAGAGCTGGTGGGGCTTGTCCCCCTACCAGAAGCAGCAAGGAGGAGGCGCAACGACCCAAGGGTGGCATGCGCCAAGCGGAGGTGCCCCGGAGTCCCCAGGGACTCCATCTCCTTTTGTTGATTCCAAATAGACTCTCCTAAGAACCAAGTTTACTGATCTTTAGTGCCATCTAAGGAGGAATCCAAGGGACTCTATTCCCACCAATCTGATTTAGATCTGATTTCACAAAGGATTGTGATTGGTTGGGAAGAAGAGGAGTTGGATCATGCATAGTCTATAAATAAGACCCTACGCCCAACTCAAAGAGTGAACATAATTTCCACGCCCCAAGGTTGGCTCTCTCCTCCTCCTCCATGCCAAGCCCATCTTCTCCCTCTCCTCTCTACGCCCAAAGTAGTTTGAATTTCAGTTGGTGCGATCCAGGTGAGAGAAAGGCGATAGAAAGCTAGAAGGCTGCGCTGCTGTAAAGGACAACTGCTGATCTTCGAAAGGTATTTTGAAGATCCTTCAAACCAGATTTAGATCTAATTTTTGGAGACATGATAAAGAAGAAGAGGATCTTTAGATCTAGCTCGAGTGAATATCGGTAGAGGTCAGGCACTTGCGTGGCTAGATCTAGAACCTTCCGCTGCTTATAGGATCATCAACGGATAATAGGATTACCTCTACATCAAAGGTAAATTAAATTAAATTTAATTTATCAAGATTCTAGTGTTAATTATTAGAATAATAAAGATCAAATCTGAAACATTCTAGATCTGATTTGGATCAAAATTTTTTTTTAAAAATATATCTTTGTCCGATCAGATCTGAACGAACCTGATCCAAAAAATCAGGATTTTTTCTTCAACTGGTATCAAGAACCAAGATTTTAAAGTATTTATCTAATTTTAAATTATTTTAAATTAAAAAATAAAGTAATTTAGATGTCACATGAGATAATGACAGATTTTAAAATCAAAAAATGTAAATATTAAATAATTTGGATCTAAGATTAGAAAATATGCATGACTAGTTCTAAAATAGAATAGTTCTTAGAAATAGTCTTTACATATTTTCAATTAATTTGATTAAATCATATTTTATATCTGATTTATTTATTATTTTGTTTGATATTATAATTAATATAAATAATGATCTAAAAATAGTAAATAAAAAATTATTTAATTTAAGATCAATGAGATGTTATTTGATGCATGTCTAGACTAGTTGTAGAATAGTTCTACATAGTTGTCTAGATTAGAGATTATTTTGATAAGATCAATTTAATCTAATTTTTGAATTATTATGAGATATTTAGATCTGTAAAATATGCATGCATTCGATACATGAAATGTATGCAAAATATGCATTGATTAGATTATTTGTATAATGTAGATATATGTATCAAAAGTCTAAAACTATT
>QRFJ01005640.1:0-25457 GCA_006176705.1 Cocos nucifera
TCCCTATAGACCTTAATTCCTAGAATAAAGGATGCTTCACCTAGGTCTTTCATGGAGAATTCCTTGGACAACCACATTTTGACTATCGTCAACATGGGAATATCATTCCCAATAAGGAGGATGTCATCCACGTACAATACGAGGAAGACAACAGCGCTCCCACTGACCTTTTTGAAAACACATGGTTCCTCTTCATTTTTGATGAAACCAAACTTTTTGATCACATCATTGAAACGAGTGTTCCAGCTCCGAGATGCTTGCTTAAGTCCATATATGGACCTTTGCAGCTTGCAAACCTTGTGATCAGTATCACTGGATGTGAAACCTAGCGGCTGTTCCATATAGATATCTTCCTCAAGATATCCATTTAGGAATGCCGTTTTCACGTCCATTTGCCATATTTCATAATCGAAATAGGCTGCAATGGCAAGCAATGTGCGGATGGATTTTAGCATAGCCACTGGGGAAAAGGTATCCTGATAGTCAATGCCTTCGCGTTGACTATAACCTTTTGCCACTAGTCTAGCCTTGAATGTCTCCACATTCCCATCTGCACCAATCTTTCTCTTGAAGATCCATTTACATCCAATAGGTACTATACCTTCTGGTGGATCTACCAAGGTCCAGACTTGGTTTGAGTGCATCGAGTCAATTTCTGACTGCATTGCCTCTAGCCATTTCTCGGAGTCGATATCTGATATCACCTCGTTGTAGGTTTTGGGATCATCACCATGAGCACCATTACCTACGAGGAATATTTTCTCTACTTTCTCTGAAATAATACCTAAGTATCTCTCAGGGGGATCGGAAAACTCTTTCCGATCTACGAGGTGGAAGAGGTAGTGTTCTTATTGGCTCAAATTGATTAGGTTCCACTTGGTCCTTAGCTCGTTCCACTTGTGAGACTTTCTCATCAAGCTTGATCTATTTTCCAATGCCGCTATCTTGAATAAACTATTTTTCAAGAAAGATGGCATGTCGACTCACAATCACATTGTGGTCTTCTGGAATGTAGAAATAGTATCCTAATGACTCTTTAGGATATCCTATGAATCGAGCTCTGAAGGACCTAAACTCTAACTTGTCCGCTTGTTGTCTTTTGACATGAGCTGGACAATCCCAAATTCTGAGATGACTCAGACTTGGTTTCTTACCGTGCCATATCTCATACAGTATGGTAGGAACGATTTTAGAGGGAACCCTATTCAGTAGGATTGAAGTTAATAATGAGTGTCTATCAGGGAGGTCTGTGAAGCTCATCATGGATCGAACCATATCCAATAGAGTCCGACTCCGTTCTGAAATCCCGTTGGTTGAGGTGTTCCGGAGTCCATTGAGAGACTATGCCATTTTAGATAGTCTAGGAAAGCTAAGGTAACTGTTAGATATATGTGCCCTAGAAGCCAGAATTGGCTGACACTTGTAATACACTTCTAGGGGCAAAATTATAATTTTGACTATAATTAATAAAATGGGTTATTTTCTATCACATATGTGTATTTAGTGTCTGTGATACATCCTTTGAGTTAATGGTAATGATAATTCATATTTTCAAGAGTTGAAAATTTAAGACATGAATAATCATTATTAACTCATAAACAGCTCCCGACCATAGGATCATCACGAGGATGGTGATTGATCCGGAAGGTTGGTGTACGATCGCTTCTCTTTAGTAGATGAGTCTTGAGTCTACGGTGTGGAGACACCGGAGCGAGAGTACAGGTACTCGTTAGAGAACGAGGGCACTGAGCGTGACCACCTCGAGTAGTCATTAGGGAGTCTACCTTCTCGTCAATGACTGACTCGATGCTGCAGTAGTGTGTCTGGTTCTTTGACCTGAGATGCATCGGCAGTTCACCTTGAGGGTGTTATAGTTTGACTACACCATTACTCGGTCTCCTAGCCATATGGAACCCTGAGGTGTATGTTGGCTATGAGCATGTTCATTGTAGGAACTGGATTGCATCAAGATGGAATCTATCTACCTCGGTGGTAGAGGAGCAGCCCTATGATAATCATGAGAATCAAGTCCAGAAGCCCATGGCCATGGCAGAGTGAAATAATAGAAAGAGTTTCTATTTAGATTTTCACATTGGACTCGAATCGAATGATTACATCATATGACAGAGACTAGGGTTTGACGAGTTCACCTTAACCCTAATCTGATCGGGGCTCAAGATAGAAGAACTTAATCACACAGGTAGCTGCACCAAGAGGTTCGCATTCAGCTCTGATGGGTTGCCACCATATACTGCTAGGTGTCACTGGTGGATTTTGGGAGCAATTAGAATGATTTAGATGATCGATCATTCTAGCTGTTCGAATCAGAAGAGTTCTGATCCATCGAAAGGAGTTTCGATGATGTCGATGATAGAGATCATGACATATCCCATTACCATACAGAACTGAACCTAACTGGGTCACACAAACAAGGGTTTGAATCTGGTGATCATCAATTGAACTGATCTAGTTCAATTGATCTGAATGAGATTCAATTAGGTTCAAGGAAATCGTGCTAGCACTCGATTGAACCTAACGTTCTTCTTTTACTATCATAAATAAGTTGTCCTGACTGAGCCAAAGGAGTTTGTGCTCAATCAGAGGCCTTCATATGGTCTGACTGGAGGTTGTCCAAGTCAGAATAGGTTGTCTTATTTTGTAAGACATTACCTGCCATTTTTGGTCACCTGCCATTTCTTGTTCTTTGACTTTGGTCAAAAGTCTACCTTTGACTGGTCAAACGTTGACCATTGACACTTTGACTTTTGACCACATGTCATGCACCTATTGGAGAGCTGGTGGGGGCCTGTCCCCCTGCCAGAACCTGGCAAGGAGAAGGGCGCACGCCAAGGGTGGCGTGAGCCCAAGTTAGGAGGCGCCTAGGAGTCCTTGTTGGACAAGGACTCCACCTCCCTTTTGGATTCCAATTCAGAGTTCTTACTAAGAATCCAAGTTTGACTGGTCTTAGGCGCCCTCTAAGGAGGAATCCAGGGGTCTCTATTCCAACCAATCAGATTTAGATCTGATTTCACAAAGGGTTGTGATTGGTTGGAGAAGGAAGAGGAGTTGGATCACAAGCTTAGTCTATAAATAAGACCCTGCGCCCAACCCTAATTGCTAATGCAATTCAATTGAGAAACCCCATGCCCCAAGGCTGCCTCTCCCCTCCTTCTCCATGCCATAGCTCTCTTCTCCCCTTGCTCTCCACGTCCAAAAGGTGTTTTGGACTTTGGTTGGTGCGATTCAGATCAAAGGAAAGGCGATCAAAAGCAAGAAGGCTGCGCTGCTGCAAAAGGACGACTGCAGATCTTCAAAAGAGTTTTGAAGATCCTCCAGATCAGATCCAGATCTGATTTTTGGAGGTGTGATAGAGAAGAAGAGGATCTCCAGATCCAACCCGAGTGGATACCGGTAGAGGCCAGGCGCTTGCGTGGCTAAGATCCAGAACCTTCCGCTGCAATCAGGATCATCTACAGGGTAATAGGATTACCCAAATCAGGTAAATTAAATTTGATTTAATTTATCTTATTTTATTTTATTTATTAAAATAATAAGAATCAGATCTGAAATATATCAAGATCTGATTGGGATCAAGAGAAAAAATTTTTGAAATATATCTCTTGATCTGATCAGATCTGAACGAACCTGGACCGGAAATCAGGATTTCCCTTCAACTGGTATCAGAGCCATGGTTCTAAATTGTTTAGATCTGATTTTAAATTTATTTTAATTAGAAAATAAGTGATTTTAGATGTCACATGAGATGTGATCAGATCTGAAATCAGAAAAAATTAAAATTAAATGATTTGGATCTAAGATTAGAAGATATGCATGACTAGTTCTAGAATAGAATAGTTCTATAGAATAGTTCTTGCATGTTTTTGATTTAATCTGATTAAATCATATTTTAGATCTTTTTATTTACTATTTTCTGATATTATAAGTGTTATAATAACATCTGAAAAATAGCAAATAAAAATTATTTAATTTTTGAATATCATATGAGATATGATTGATGCATGTCTAGACTAGTTGTAGAATAGTTCTACATAATTGTCTAGATTAGAATTTATTTTGATTAGATCAATTTAAATCTAATTTTTTAGATTATTATGAGATAATTTAGATCTGAAAACATGCATGATTATGATACATGAGATGTATGCAAAATATGCCATGATTAGATCTAACTTTATATATGAGATATATGATATAGATCTGATATTGTTTTGTAGTATTGAATGTTCCTGATTAAGGCGTTCCTCTTGGCCGTCCGGTCATAAGAACGAAGAAGGGTTTAAAGGCCCTCTCTTTCCATTCGATGGGGTGTTCTTATGATGTGTAGGGGTGCTGCGTGTTCGTCCTTAATCAGAAACCCAAAACTTACTTTCTGCAAAACCCTAGATCCTGAAACCCTAGGATTTATTGTGCATATTTTGTTTATGAACCCTACTTAATTAAGAATTAAGTTTATGGAATATTAATTAGGTCTAAAATTGAGAATTTCAGATCTAAGACATATTCATAATACTGGGTTCGGGCTTGGGTAGCTCAATTAGGTCTAAGCGGTTGATCAAACCGAATCAAGAGTTGGTTAGATGGGATCAACAATGCTTAAATTGACCAGCCTAATAGGATTAAGTCTGGGTCAAGATCGAGTCACGATCAAGCAAGACCTAATTAGGCTCAGAGGTTAGAGTCTGGATTGTAGGCTAACCCAATTGGTTCTGGACTCAACAATTTGGTGTCTAAGGTAAGTTTGGCACAGACGACCGACTGGTTTTTAATTGGAAGCTACTCGACCTGAATGCGTTCTTGTACGAGTTAATGGCATATTCCTTCCACCGGTCTCACTTACCTGGCCATATCTGTTGACACAGTTCTGATCTGAGGTGGTCAATAATCCGAGCTAACCCATGCCACTAGGTTAGTCATAATTGTTATGACTAAGCCAAGTCTAGTTTAATGAGACCTGAATCAATTCTCCCTAAGAAAAGATTAAGTCTGAGGTCTTCCACCATTGTAGATGTGCGGGCCCTTCCCGGGGTTGATTGTTCTCGGCTGGATACAGTGGCTCAGTTGCACCGGGAAGATGCAACCATGTCTATTAGGCATTGGATGCTATGGGCTGGAGGATGAGTTGGGCTCAATATTTCGGATACGGTGAGAGACTCAATTAGGAACCCAGTCTATGCAAATGGTGGGTCTGACTTAACTAAGGAGTGGATCAATATTTCGGATACGGTGAGATTCATGAATTAGAGACCAAGTTTGGGTGCACCATGATTAGAGAATCATTGAACAAGAGTTGTTCACTCATTGGCTAACCCATCACCAATAACTGTTAGGTGAGGTGATGAGTCAGTTGGTGAGACCGCACCACCCACTAGAAATCATTAATCGTGGAGATTTTCGCATCTCTACAGAGGGAGTGTAGGGATCCGAGAAAATAGTGGGAGCTAATTTGTTTAAAAATAAAATCCCTAAATAAATTGGTCAAGTCAAAATTACAGTATCTAACTAGAATCTTTGACTCTCTACAGGAAAATGTCTGCGTCCAACCCATTGGCACGTATCCTGGACACACATAGACTGACTGGACCCAATTATAAAGATTGGCTCAGGAACTACAAAATTATTTTGGGTTCAGAGAAGTTAACCATGTTTTGGACCAGGACCCTCCCACCTTACCAGCTCGTCCATCCACTGTTGAACAGAGAGCGTCTCTGGAAAAATGGATTGACGAAGATAATAAGGCCAGATATTACATGTTGGGCTCGATGTCTGATGAGCTCCAGCGCCAACATGAAGATATCGGGACTGCTCGCCAAATGTTGGCTCACCTGCAGGAGATGTTTGGTGAACAGAGTCGCGCAGCCAAATATCAAGTCACAAAATGACTTTTTAAGGCTAAGATGCGTGATGGGCAGTCAGTCCAAGATCACTGTCTGACAATGATCAAGGACATGGAAGAGCTTGAGAAGCTCGGTGTGAAGTTGGACTTGGATCTGCAGAACGATATTATTCTGCAATCCTTGACTGATGCATATGGGCAATTCATCATGAATTACCACATGCATAAACTTCAAAATTCCTTGGCCGAAGTTAATGAATATGCTGGTTACCGCTGAGCTTTCTATGAAAGGTTCTAAAGGCTCAGTTCTTGCTATGGAACGGACTTCTTCCAAAAGAAAGTCTTATGGAAAGAAAAAGAAGTCTGTGAAAAAGCAAAAGGTGGAAGGATCAAAGAAGAAGAAGGCAGAACCGAAGAAGAAGGTCGATGTCAAAGGAAAGTGTTTCCATTGCAACAGCGACGGCCATTGGAAGCGGAACTGCCCTACTTACCTGGCCACCCTGAAGAACAAGAAGGAAGGTCCTTCTGGAGGTATGCTCGTTATTGAGTCTAACCTTACGGTTTCTTCTGCATCCAGTTGGGTGCTTGACTCTGGTTCTAGTGCTCATCTGTGCACTTCTATGCAGGGTCTTGAGGATAGCAGGAGGCTGAGGGATGGAGACATGATCCTACGCATCGGTAATGGAGCAAGAGTTGCTGCAGTAGCCGTGGGAACATACCCTCTTCGATTACCATCTGGTTTAGACTTAGTTTTAAAAGACTGTTATTATGTGCCTGCAGCTAGCAGGAATTTGATTTCTGTTTCATGCTTAGCACAAGAAGGTTATGTGATCACCTTCTTTAAGGACCATTGTAACATTCTTTATGAAAGAAATAAAATTGCAAATGGTTTCCTTATTAATGGTCTTTATCAGCTACATATTGATGTACCTGTTTTAACTATCGAGCAAAACGTGAATGCCAAACGACCTAGGGATAGTCCAAACGACAGATATCTATGGCACCTGAGATTAGGTCATATAGCAGAAGATAGGATTCAACAAATTGGAGAAAAATGGGCTATTGAGTCCATTGACTTTTGAGTCATATCCAACTTGTGAATCTTGTCTTCAAGGCAAAATGACTAAACTCCCTTTTGTTGGACATGGGGAGAGGGCCACAGATCTCCTTGCCCTAGTACATACTGATGTGTGCGGCCCATTTGATGTGCCGGCTAGAGGCAATTTTGTCTACTTCATTACCTTTACCGATGATCTGTCTAGGTATGGGTATGTGTATCTTATGAGACACAAGTCTGAAGCTTTTGAAAAGTTCAAAGAATTCAGACATGAAGTAGAAAAACAAACTGGAAAACCCATTAAGGTTCTTCGATCAGATCGAGGAGGTGAATACCTTAGCCGGGAATTCCTAGACTATCTTAAGGAAAATGGCATAGTCTCTCAATGGACTCCACCAGGAACACCTCAACTCAACGGGGTTTCAGAATGGAGAAATCGGACTCTATTGGATATGGTTCGATCCATGATGAGCTTCACAGACCTCCCTGATTTTCTTTGGGGACACTCATTGTTAACTTCAATCTATCTACTGAATAGGGTTCCCTCTAAAACCGTTCCTACCACACCGTATGAGATATGGCACGGTAAGAAACCAAGTCTGAGTCATCTCAGAATTTGGGGTTGTCCGGCTCATGTCAAAAGACAACAAGCGGACAAGTTAGAGTTTAGGTCCTTTCAGAGCTCGATTCATAGGATATCCTAAAGAGTCATTAGGATACTATTTCTACATTCCAGAAGACCACAATGTGATTGTGAGTCGACATGCCATCTTTCTTGAAAAATAGTTTATTCAAGATAGCGGCATTGGAAAGCAGATTAAGCTTGATGAGAAAGTCTCACAAGTGGAACGAGCTAAGGACCAATTGGAACCAAATCAGGTTGAGCCAATAAGAACACTACCTCCTCCACCTCGTAGATCGGAAAGAGTTTTCCCGTCCCCCTGAAAGATACTTAGGTATTATTTCAGAGGAAGTAGAGGAAATGTTCCTCGTAGGTAATGGTGCTCATGGTGATGATCCCAAAACCTACAACGAGGCGATATCAGATATCGACTCCGAGAAATGGCTTAGAGGCAATGAAGTCAGAAATTGACTCGATGCACTCAAACCAAGTCTGGACCTTGGTAGATCCACCAGAAGGTATAGTACCTATTGGGTGTAAATGGATCTTCAAGAGAAAGATTGGTGCAGATGGGAATGTGGAGACATTCAAGGCTAGACTAGTGGCAAAAGGTTATAGTCAACGCGAAGGCATTGACTATCAGGATACCTTTTCCCCAGTAGCTATGCTAAAATCCATCCGCACATTGCTTGCCGTTGCAGCCTATTTCGATTATGAAATATGGCAAATGGACGTGAAAACGGCATTCCTAAATGGATATCTTGAGGAAGATATCTATATGGAACAGCCGCTAGGTTTCACATCCAGTGATACTGATCACAAGGTTTGCAAGCTGCAAAGGTCCATATATGGACTTAAGCAAGCATCTCGGAGCTGGAACACTCGTTTCAATGATGTGATCAAAAAGTTTGGTTTCATCAAAAATGAAGAGGAACCATGTGTTTTCAAAAAGGGTCAGTGGGAGCGCTGTTGTCTTCCTCGTATTGTACGTGGATGACATCCTCCTTATTGGGAATGATATTCCCATGTTGACATCAGTCAAGATGTGGTTGTCCAAGGAATTCTCCATGAAAGACCTAGGTGAAGCATCCTTTATTCTAGGAATTAAGGTCTATAGGGATAGACCGAATAGGATGCTAGGACTTTCACAGAAGATGTACATAGAGGAAGTACTAAAGAGGTTTAGTATGGAAAACTCTAAGAGGGGATTAATACCCTTCAGACATGGTCTTCATCTTTCCAAGAAGATGTGCCCCAGCACACCTGAGGAAATAGAACGCATGAGCAAGATCCCTTATGCTTCTGCAATAGGGAGCCTCATGTATGCCATGCTATGTACACGACCTGATATAGCCCATGCTGTGAGTGTCACAAGCAGATATCAGTCAAATCCAGGTGAAGAACACTGGACTTCTGTGAAATGTATCCTTAAGTACTTGAGAAGAACTAAGGATATGATGTTGGTCTTTGGTAATGGAGAACTCCAAGTCCAGGGATACACAGACTCGGATTTTATGTCCGATATAGATGATCGAAAGTCGACATCTGGAGTCTGTTTGTGTGCAATGGTGGAGCTGTCAGCTGGAAGAGTTCCAAGCAAACTGTGATAGCAGATTCCACCATGGAAGCAGAATATATCGCTGCATCAGAGGCTGCAAAGGAAGCATTCTGGTACAAGAAGTTTGCTGCAGAAATTGGAGTAATGCCATCAGATGCCATTCCTCTATACTGCGACAACAATGGCGCCATAGCCCTTGCTAAGGAGCCGAGGTCTCACCAGAAATCCAAGCACATTGAGCGGCGATACCACCTCATCCGCGATTACCTCGAGAAAGGTTACGTCGAGGTCAAGAGAGTCAACTCCGCAGATAATGTGGCAGACCCACTTACAAAGCCGTTGGGCCAGCAGAAGATCGAAGCCCACCTTGAGAAGATGGGACTTAGACTTGTAGCCAATTGGCTTTAGGACAAGTGGGAGATTGTTAGATATATGTGCCCTAGAAGCCAGAATTGGCTGACACTTGTAATACACTTCTAGGGGCAAAATTATAATTTTGACTATAAATAATAAAATGGGTTATTTTCTATCACATATGTGTATTTAGTGTCTGTGATACATCCTTTGAGTTAATGGTAATGATAATTCATATTTTCAAGAGTTGAAAATTTAAGACATGAATAATCATTATTAACTCATAAAATGCTCCCGACCATAGGATCATCACGAGGATGGTGATTGATCCGGAAGGTTGGTGTACAATCGCTTCTCTTTAGTAGATGAGTCTTGAGTCTACGGTGTGGAGACACCGGAGCGAGAGTACAGGTACTCGTTAGAGAACGAGGGCACTGAGCGTGACCACCTCGAGTAGTCATTAGGGAAGTCTACCTTCTCGTCAATGACTGACTCGATGCTGCAGTAGTGTGTCTGGTTCTTTGACCTGAGATGCATCGGCAGTTCACCTTGAGGGTGTTATAGTTTGACTACACCATTACTCGGTCTCCTAGCCATATGGAACCCTGAGGTGTATGTTGGCTATAGCATGTTCATTGTAGGAACTGGATTGCATCAAGATGGAATCTATCTACCTCGGTGGTAGAGGAGCAGCCCTATGATGATCATGAGAATCAAGTCCAGAAGCCCATGGCCATGGCAGAGTGAAATAATAGAAAGAGTTTCTATTTAGATTTTCACATTGGACTCGAATCGAATGATTACATCATATGACAGAGACTAGGGTTTGACGAGTTCACCTTAACCCTAATCTGATCGGGGCTCAAGATAGAAGAACTTAATCACACAGGTAGCTGCACCAAGAGGTTCGCATTCAGCTCTGATGGGTTGCCACCATATACTGCTAGGTGTCACTGGTGGATTTTGGGAGCAATTAGAATGATTTAGATGATCGATCATTCTAGCTGTTCGAATCAGAAGAGTTCTGATCCATCGAAAGGAGTTTCGATGATGTCGATGATAGAGATCATGACATATCCCATTACCATACAGAACTGAACCTAACTGGGTCACACAAACAAGGGTTTGAATCTGGTGATCATCAATTGAACTGATCTAGTTCAATTGATCTGAATGAGATTCAATTAGGTTCAAGGAAAATCGTGCTAGCACTCGATTGAACCTAACGTTCTTCTTTTACTATCATAAATAAGTTGTCCTGACTGAGCCAAAGGAGTTTGTGCTCAATCAGAGGCCTTTTACTATGGTCTGACTGGAGGTTGTCCAAGTCAGAAAAGGTTGTCTTATTTTGTAAAAGACATTACCTGCCATTTTTGGTCACCTGCCATTTCTTGTCTTTTGACTTTGGTCAAAACGTTGACCTTTGACCCTTTGGACATTTTGACCACATGTGTCATGCACCTATTGGAGAGCTGGTGGGGGCCTGTCCCCTGCCAGAACCTGGCAAGGAGAAGGGCGCCTAAGGCGTCAAGCCTTTGGAGGCGCCTAGGAGTCCTTGTTGGACAAGGACTCCACCTTAAGGATTGAATTAAGGGGGCTCTCATCTAAGGAGGAATCCAGGGGACTCTATTCCCACCAATCAGATTTAGATCTGATTTCACAAAGGGTTGTGATTGGTTGGGAGGAAGAGGAGTTGGATGGATCAGCTTAGGGTCTATAAATAAGACCCTGCTGTGCCCAACTTTGATAGAGCTCTCTCAATTAGCCCATGCCCCAAGGCTGCCCCTCTCCCTCCATGCCTTCTCTTCTCCTCTCTCCTCTCCACGTCCAAAAGAAGTTTTGGACTCCAGTTTGGTGCGATTCCAGATCAAGAGAAAGGCGATCAAAAGCAAGAAGGCTGCGCTGCTGCAAAGGACGACTGCTGATCTTCAAAAGGAGTTTTGAAGATCCTCCAGATCAGATCCAGATCTGATTTTTGGAGAAGTGATAGAGAAGAAGAGGATCTCCAGATCCAACCCGAGTGGATACCGGTAGAGGCCAGGCGCTTGCGTGGCTAGATCCAGAACCTTCCGCTGCAATCACAGGATCATCAACAGGGTAATAGGATTACCCAAAAAAGGTAAATTAAATTTGATTTAATTTATTTTTATTTTATTTTATTAAAATAATAAGAATCAGATCTGAAACATATCAAGATCTGATTTGGATCATGAGAGAAAATTTTTGAAATATATCTCTTGATCCAATCAGATCTGAACGAACCTGATCCAGAAAATCAGAATTTTTCCTTCAATTTACCCATTTAGCCAAGTTCACCCCTACTGTGGTAGCTGATGAGCAAAGTCGAATTCGACACTATAATGGGAATGAGACCTCGATTCAGGCAATTGGTGAATGCATTTAAGTTGACTACCTATGAAGCAGTGGTGAGTAAGGCATTGTTGATAGAGAATGATCTTAATAAGGTACAGAAGGACAAAGATTGGAACTTGAATAAGAAAAAGAGATCTTTTCCAATTGTTTTCCGCACAAGTCAGAGTCCTGCAAGTCAGTTTAAGAGAAGAGAAACTCAATACCCTACTATTAGTATTTAACCAAATAAAGGGATGCGATGCCCTAAGTGTGGAGGGAGTCATAAAGAACAAGATTGTCGTTGGATTAGTGGAGCTTGTTTCGGGTGTGGCCAATTTAACCACAGGTAGACATGGGCATCGGGCCGTGCCTGGCCCAGCCCGACCCAGGCCCAACGGGTCTGGTACTATAGCGGGTCGTGCCAAGCACGGCCCATCCCATAAACGGGCCATGCCGGCACGGCACGGCAAGCATAAAACCCCAGCCCGGCACAATCCTAAGCCCGGGAATTGGCGGGTCGGGCCTAGCATGGGTCGGGGGGGGGTGACATGCTTGGGTCTCCAATAGTTCAAATCAAACCCATCACCAAGCCCAACAGCTACTATATCTGGCACTGAATAGTCTGCCTAATAAGAAATCCTAATCAAATTAGATTTTGATTTATTTGTTAAAAGATAGCTCTATCCTAATAAATAAGGCCGCCCCACCATGCATGTCCATGCCTGTCACCACCACCCTCCACACTTACCTACATCTGTATTGATGCTGATGAAGCTTATACTTGATAAAAAAAATGGTTATCATTGGTTGAGACTAAAACTTCTAAAATTAATTATGGCAAACACCAAGCATCTGGGAAAGAGAAAGGTATTTATAAAAAAATGGAGATGGCAAAATTAAAGAAATGGATTAAACCATACTTGACCATACTTTCATATAGAACAAAACATTTGGAATGAAATGGATAAGAAAAATGGAGCTTGACACTGAATTATATAGTCCCAATGCAAACGTTCCAATCCTTATAATAAAATCTGAAGACAATGGCTGTAGGAAACATTGCTTGAGGTTACTGTGGTTGCTGAAGGAGTATTTCTAGGAGCTAGTACACAAAATCACACATCCATTCATTAAGATTATAGAGTTCGAGAAAATGGCAGGCATCGGGCCGTGCCTGGCCCGGCCCGGCCCAGGCCCAACGGGCCTGGTACTGTAGCGGGTCGTGCCAAGCACGGCCCATCCCATAAATGGGTCATGCCGGCATGGCACGGCAAGCATAAAATTCCAGCCTGGCATGACCCTAAGCTTGGGAATTGGCGAGTCGGGCCTAGCACGATCTGTTGGCCCGTCAGGCCCTTTTTTTAGCCTTAATGGGCTATGCCAGGCACGGTCCACAATGGCTCCAAACGGGCTGTACCTGGCATGGCTCGTAATAGCCCCAAATGGGCCGTGCCTGGCCTAGCCCGTAACGGCCTGAAATGGGCCAGGCCAGCCCGTAACAGCTAAAACTGGATTTTTTTAAATTTTTTAAGGGTTAAAATGGCTAGTTTTCTTGCTTTTACCATTTTAACCCCTTCAACAGCCAAAAAATGGCTACATTGAGGGATATTTTAGAAAAATAAAAATTTAGAACTTCTATAAATAGAGCCTTCTTCTTTCATTCTCACCACATCAATTCATCAAACCAATTCTCTCTTTAATCTCCCTACTTCTATTTGTTCTCTCTTCTAGCAATTCTTCTCTCTTCCATTAAATATTTAGTATGTAGCAATTATAGTTTAGCAATTCAAGAGTCATAAAAGAGGAGGAAGCATCTCTCTTTTGGAGGTCATAGTTCAATGGCAGCTCTACAATCTAGCTCTCCGACTTTTCGACTATCCTCCCTCCGATGGCCCAGCCCTCCTCTGGCTTTCCAATTCTCTAGTCTCAGCTCCACCTCTTCTTCCTCTTTATCTCTATAATTTAATTTTCTTTTGCTGGTTACTGGTTAGTTTTTATTTTTTATATTTACTTAGTTTAGATGACAAGTTATGATGATGAGAGTATAGCCAGCGCTGCTGGGCATGCCGGCATTCTTCTTCATATTTTGGAGGGAGAAACTCTTCCTACTCCCTCTAAATTCCCTTCTAGGGAAGCTGGATCCTCTTTCCGTAAGAGGACTAGCACTATGTGGAATGATTTCGATAAAGTTTTGATAGATGGAGTCTATAAGGCAAAATGTAAAAAATATGCCAAATTATATAGTTGTACCAGTACTGAAGGAACTGGTCATTTGAAAAGACATCAAGGGTCTCATAGGATAAGTGATTCTCATCTTCAAAGAACTCTTAATACACAAAGGGGTGCTCTTGTTGGAACTTTTGCCTATAATCATGAAAATCAAAGAAAGGCACTTGTAAAATGGATAGTTAGAGATGAATTACTCTTTAGCTTATGTGAATCTTTCAATTTTGAAGAATATGTTCAATTAGCTTTACAACCCGCTTATAAAAGAACCAATAGACGTACATTTAGAAGAGTAGCTATGACAAATCATTTAGCAATGAAGAATGATTAAATTGGTAATCTTTCTACTTTAAATGCAAAAGTATCATTAACTTCTGATATATGGACCGCATTTGTAGGTAGTATATATTTTATTTCTGTTATTGCTCATTACATAAATAATGATTGGCAATTAAATAAGTGTATTCTTGCTTTTCATTCTTTTGATTATCCCCATTCTGGCCAACAAATTTCTAATATTATTTATCAAACTGCAGCTGCATATGATATTAGTAATAAAATTATGTCTGTTACATTTGATAATGCATCTAATAATAATATAGCTATCCAATTATTGAAAGACTCTTTTTGTCCCATTGTTAATGAAAAATTATTTCATATTAGATGTGCATGTTATATTTTGAATCTTTCTGTTCAAGTTGGAATGAGCATGGTTCAAGATATAATTACAAAAATTAGGAATGCGATATCTTTTATTCATGCTTCAATAGCACGATTGCAAAAATTTAAATAATTATGTTTAGACCATGATAAATGTTTTAAAAAATATAAACTTGATGTAGTTACCTATTGGAACTCTACACATATGATGATTCATCATGCATATCCATATAAAAATTTATTAAATGCATATATAAATGATTGTGGATTAGGATTTATTTTGATTGAAAATGATTGGAAAAAAGGAAAAATTTTAGAAGATTTTTTAGTTAGTTTTTATAATGCTACAAATACTCTTTCTGGTGTTTATTTTCCAATCTCTTGTGCATTTTTACAAGCATATATTATTTATGGTCAATTTGAACAATATAAATTTGATGATGTTTTAATGCCTATTATTTATGAAATAAAAAAAAATAAAATCAGTATTAGGATATGGTTTGTCCCATGCATAACTTAGCTGCTGTATTTGATCCACGGATCAAATTAAGTGGCATACATATTTTACTTGATGAAATTGGTAGATATATGAATCATGATTCTGAAGAATTTAAAGCTGAGGTAACTCAGCTACTTCTTGATATTTTTGCATTATATGATGAAAAGCTTCATGGATCTTTACAGTCCACATCATCTTCACAATCAACTTCTAGTACCTCTCGTTCATCATCTATTTTTTCATTTCTTGCATATAGGAGACATTCACATGCATCTTCATTTGCATCTTCATCTTTAAGTAATGAATTAGCATCTTCTTCATCTGCATCTTCATCTTTAAGTAATGAATTAGAATTTTATTTACGAAATGATATATCTTCTGCATTAGATGAAAATCAAATAGAAAATCTTGATGTGTTGGCCTGATGGAAGAATGTAAAAAATCAATACCCTGTTATATTTGCAATTGCACGTGATATTTTAGCTGTGCCGATGTCCACAATAGCATCAAAATCAGCTTTCAGTGCAGGTCGGTGCATTTTAGATGAAAAGAGCAGGATGATGGGCGAGACAGTTGAGATACTGCTCTGCTTCAAAGATTGGCTGGATGTGGAGGCAAGACTTCAGAATAAAGGAGGACATAATACTGGATCTGATGATGAAGACGATACAAATACAATAGATAATTAGTAAGATTTATTTTTAATTTTTAATTTTTAAAAATTATATATTTTTACTTTTTATTTATTGAGGTGAGTCACCTCTATTTTCTTATCAGTTCTCTCTCTTTGTATTCTGGAGGTTAGGCCTAGCCCCCTCCATCTTTTGTATAATTTTGATTTATATTAATAAACCGGTAGGAATCCACGGCAAACCCTTCACTATTACAAGATGGTTTTTATTTTTACAAAAAAAATTTAATATCTTATATTTTTTATTTATCCACCAACTTAATTTATTTTATAAAAATTATTATTTAAAAATAAAAATTTTAAAGTGGCTATGGCGTGCCAAATGGGCCGTGCCAAGGCCCATATAGGCTGGCACGCGGGCCGTGCCGGGCCTGGGTGCGTGCCATGCCGTGCCTAGCCCGGCAGGCCGTGCTAGCCCAAGCCCTGGAGGGCCATGTTGGGCCTGGGCCGCATGCCACCAAACCCCAGCCCAGCCCGGCCCTCTATTTTGGGCCGTGCCATGGCACGGCCTACTATAGTGCTAAGCGGGCTATGCCTGACACGGCCCAGTTCGTACAATAACCCAATAGGATGTACAAGCTTCTAATATAGTGGTGATGGGTACCATTCTAGTTTCTTCAGCCTATGCATATGTATTATTTGATCCGAATGCTACTTATTTCTTCATATCTGCTAATTATATTAAAAAGCATAAATTATTCTAAAAGCTTTTAGATGTTGAGTTGTATGTTAGCACTCCAATTAAAAGTAGTTTGATTGCTACCTATATTTGCAAGTCTTGCATAACCAAAATAGGGGATATGGAATTATTGACAGATCTAACAGTATTAGATATGCAAGATTTTGATGTTATATTAGGGATGGATTGGTTAGCTGCTTATCATGCTTCAGCATATTGTTACGAAAAGGTCACTTTCCAAATTCCGGATCAACCAAAAATTTATTTTAGTGGAAGCAAAGGTACTGCCCCTCTATAATTAGTGTCAGCATTGCAGGCAATGTGAATGATAAAGAAGGGATGCATAGCCTATTTAGCCACTTTGAAGGACACCCAACAGGAAGGCATGATATTGAGGGGCATACCTATCATTTGTGAATTTTCTGATGTTTTTCCTGAGGACTTGACGGGGCTTCCACCAAATAGGGAGATTGAATTCTCAATTGAGTTAGTATCTGGCACTACCCCAATTTCAAAGACCCCGTATCGAATGGCTCCAGTTGAATTGAAAGAATTAAAGGAGCAATTTCAGGAATTATTGGATAAAGGTTTTATTAGACCCAGTGTATCACCTTAGGGAGCTTCGGTAATATTTGTGAAAAAGAAAGATGGAAGTATGAGATTATGTATTGATTATAGAGAATTGAATAAAATGACTGTGCACAACGAGTATCCTTTGCCTTGGATTGATGACTTGTTTGATCAACTACAGGAAGCCTAAGTCTTCCCTAAGATTGATCTTCGGTCCGGCTACCATCAATTGAAAATCAAGGCAGCAAATGTCTCTAAAGCAGCTTTTAGGACAAGGTATGGACATTATGAATTTTTGGTAATGCCATTTGAATTGACTAATGCATCAGCAGCATTTATGGATCTAATGAATAGTGTTTAAACCCTTCTTGGATCAGTTTGTGGTAGTTTTTATTGATGACATTTTAGTCTATTCTAAAACTAAAGAGGTGCATGAAAAACATTTGAGTTATGTACTCCAAGTGCTGAGGGAGAAGCAGTTATTTGCAAAACTAAAGAAATGTGAATTTTGGCCAGATAGGATAGCATTTTTGGGGCATGTGACATCGAAGGATGGCATTTCAGTAGATCCAAGCAAAGTGGAGGCTATTGTTAAGTGGGGCATGTGACATCGAAGGATGTTTTTTTTCCGTCAATGTAAGTTTATCCTAAATCTCTTTACTGTTAATCTAATAAAATATAGGATTTAATTATTGTATGGTTTGGGATAATAGAAAAAAAAAATATTAAGGGAGGATTATTGCTGATTTTGGGCTGGTGGATTTTGCCTGTACTAGTCTAGGAATTTTATCTCTTTAATAACTAAGCAATTTAATCTAAAAATTTAATTAGGGGTTGACAACTTGTTGCTCAACTAGTTTGCCCAATTGGAGAATTTTTGGATATTATTTGATAGGATAATTAAATTCCTGGAATGGGGCTGTTGCACAGGGATAGAATAATTAACCAAGAATCTTAGGTTTTAGGATTTTAGGAAGTTTTATAGATTATTGCAAAGAGAATAATATGATACTAATTTAAGGTATATACATGTATTTTGGATTATTAGGTTCCAAAGAGCATCGGGGAAGCACTAGATAACCCGATAGTGGACATTTGTTAGGTAAGTAACCTCTACTTAATCAAGGTAATTGCATAACTTGATAAGTACATATGATTTGAGATTAATCATTGACGTAATTGCTGTCATATACTTTAATCTTACTATGCATTAGTTATATTGGAAATATTGAAGCTAGTATGAATTATAGAAAACTGTATATTTCAAGTATTGAGTATTCATAGTATTTTAGAAATTGATAATTACAGGTTTATTTGAATGATTCCTAATTGATAGAATTTTGGAAAAACTTGATATAGAACTTGTAAATACATTGATCTGAAAAAATTATGTTGCATATGGTTTATCGAAAGTTTGATGATTAGTCACTTTTATGAACTTTATGTAATGATTCAGAATTTTATATGTTGCAACTTATATATGTTATAGTAATAATTGTTTGAATTGAATTTGTGTATGTATATTGAACTCTCAGTCTACCTACTGAAGGAACCAGATCTAGGGTTTCACTGGTAGATCTTGAAACTTTTTCAAGATCAGGACAGTGAAAGACTTAAATAAATTAAATATTTATTTAAATAAACATGTAAACACCTAGATTTTAGATCTATTATATGATCAAGGCATGATATTAAATCAGAAATTAAAAACATAAAGAAGAAGGAAAGGTTGATCATATCAATCTAGATCTATATTACATCTAATGTAGCTATAAAATAATAGATCGGATCTGTTACCTGAGCAAGTTAGACGTTCTAACTTGCTGATCCATGGGCTTGAGGATGAAGTCATGAGCCGCACATGCATCCGGCCTCTAGGAGTCATCCACACGAGCCCACGAACACGATCAGAGATCCTGATGCAGGAAATCAGCACAGTATGTTAGCACTATCTTGATCTCTCTTCGACGGTCGATCCGATGCTTTCTTCTTCGAAACTTGGATACTCCAAAATATCAGAAGAAAAGAAGAAGATTTGTGATGCCGAGACACCTCTCAAAAGCTCACAAAAAGGAAGAGATCTGGAACAAAAACCCTAGAAGAAGACCCTCTTCTTCTTCTTTGTTCTTTTTCTAGACACCCTTGATTTGTGTTTTCAATATCTCCATGAACCTAGATGAATTTTTCTTTGATTTTTCTATACCAAAGAGACCTCTCAAATGTCTACAATCCACAAAAATTTTAGTCAAAAATTCCCTTTAAATAAAGAGATATGCAGAGTCCAAGTTAGGTCAAAAACCTAGACTAGGAAGGACCAAATAAAGGAAGTTGTTGGGGCGCCCAACTCTTGGGCACCCCCACCTTTTTTTTTGCCGTGGACCAGCAAGGGGGGCGCACAAAAAAATATCCTCTTTTATCATGAAAATCAAAGAAAATAAGGAAGGATGGGTTGGCACACTTATGGGAAGAGTTTTGATTGACAAGGATTCTATCTCATAGAATCCTTAAGCAAAACTAATTCCCTTTTGACTTGGTCTTCCAACAAACTTCCATATGAGAAAAAAGGAAAGAGAGAAGGGAGGCGTGAGAAACCTTTAGGCATGGAGATTATTCACGTAAAAATACAAAGAGAAAAGGATGGGGCGTGAGGATTAGGTGGCGCAAGGAATAGGGAGTCCTAGTCACACTAGGACTCCTATTTTGACTTGGTCAAACAAGGTCTTTTAACCAAATAAAAACAAGAGTAAACCAATCCAATTAAATAAGGCCCTAACCCATTTAAGGACTTAATTAAATTAGATTAAATTAGATTTAATTTTGATTTAATTTTTTAATCAAATTAAGAAAATTGGGTTGACCCGAGTCCTAGTTAGACTAGGACTAGTTCTTCCTTGCACTTGACTTATCCAATAAGCCAATTAGACTTGATCCAATCAAGCCCAAACCAAATCTAATTAAATCATATTTAATTAGACTTAATCTCAGTCTTTTGGCTTAATCAAATTAAGCCAATTAGCAATCAAATTGCTAATCGATCCTCCTGCAACACTTGCACTAGGTTAAACACAAATCATATTGATTGTTTAACCTTAAAACGATTCTAAATCACTGATCAACCATCCGATCAGAATGTGAACTCTAATGTGTGTGACCTCATAGGTCCGAACCTAAGTCGATAGCATAGGAATAAATTTTTGTACCAATCGAAGTGACCATCTAGCAATGATATCCGACGGCTGGATAGGTCGAAAGGTGTAGAACACCATCCTTAGAACCCATGCGAATATAGTTTTCATATAATTCATCCCCTTGACCATAATGCTCGTAGGACACCTCAGAGTTCAACTGTCAACTCTGATCAGGTTGTCCACATTGTATTTCAAAATATCAAATCCATCTGATGGATTATCCTGGCCAAGGTTTTGCTATATTGAAATACAGTGATACATTCTTCTCCAACTCTTGGAGTGGTCAATTCCATCTTGATCACACTCCGACTTCGCAAGTACTTGACTGTGCCCAGAAGCCTTCCATTGCTAAATTAAAAATTCAAGTTAGTCCGGTACCAAAGCACAGTGAGTTGCTTGCAAGTCACTGAGGTGATCTCAGGTTTAAGGGATACTTATACCTATATCCCATCAGAGACCTTCTCGACAGCAGAATGCTCTGGAGTTAGTCGCATTCAATGATGATGTACCCATACATCTCACCTGTATGCCATACCAGTATTTCCACACTCTTTGGTTAAGAGAACAACCAATCTATATGGCATATAGCGATCTATGCTCGATAGACGCTGTCATCCTAATTAACAGCCTATCATTTTGTCGTGAACAAATTTAAGGACTAATCGATAAATTCTCTCTTTATCGAAACTAAATAGTCCTAAGAACTTCATCACAATAATGGAGTTCATTAGAAGATGTAAATTTATGATGAAAAAAGATTTTAAAATATTTTTTTATTAATTAATAAATTAATTATAATATCTCAATCGTCAACAGGCTGACGATTGACTTTGGAACATAATTTTCAATAACTTTCACTTGTCCTAAAATCACTCGACATAATATCTAATACCCATCTTCGACTTATGATTGTCGAACTCTTTGATTGCTAGGGCTTTAGTGAAGGGATCGGCTAGGTTCTCCTTACCATCGATCTTCTGAAAGTCGACATCATCACGATCCACGATCTCACGAACCAAATGGAAGCAGCACAGAATGTGCTTTGTTCGCTGGTGTGCCTTCGATTCCTTTGCTCGAGCTATGGCACCAGTGCTGTCGTAGTAGAGCAGGACTAGACCATCAATGGAGGATGCTACTCCGAGCTCGGTGATGAACTTTCTCAGCCACAGCTTTCTTTGCTGCATCTGATGCTGCCATATACTCTGCTTCGCAAATAGAGTCAACCACTATATGCTGCTTGAAACTTTTCCAGCAGATGGCCCATCATTTAGAGTAAAGATATATTCCGACATACTTTTACTATCATCATGATCAGATTGAAAGCTGGAGTCTGTAAACCCCACAAGCTTCAGATCTGACTCACCATAGACCAACCATTGATCCTTAGTATTTTTCAAATACTTAAGGATGGTTTTAACCACCTTCTAGTGATTTTCTCTAGGATCAGATTGGTATCTACTCACTACTCCTAGTGAGTATGCCACGTCTGATCTCGTACATGTCATTGCATACATAATAGACCCCACTATCGAAGCATATGAAATTCTATTCATACGCTCTCTCTTCAGGAGTTATCGGATAATCCTTCTTAAAGAGAGAAATTTTTTGACCTATCAGAAGATACCCTTTTTGGAATTCTCCATGCTGAACCTCTTCAGCACAGTTTCTATGTACATGAACTGGGATATACCAAGCATCCTTTTAGATCTATCCCTATAGATCTTCATCCCTAGGATGTAGGATGCTTCACCCAAGTTCTTCATGGAGAACTGTGATGACAATCAGACTTTTATTCCTTGTAGTGTAGGGATGTCATTTTCGATTAAGAGAATGTCATCCACGTACAAAATAAGGAATACCACTGTTGGACCATTTGTCCATTTGTAAATGCAAGATTTTTCTCCATTCTTAACGAAGCCATACATTTTGATCACTTTATCAAAATGCATGTTCCAACTCCGAGATGCTTGCTTTAATCCATAAATGGATCTCTGAAGCCTGCACACCTTGGACTCATCTATGGATGTGAACCCCTCAGGTTGTATCATATACACCTCTTCAGTTAGCTCTCCATTTAGGAAAAGCCATCTTCACATCCATCTGCCAGATCTCATAGTCTAGGTGGGCAGCTATTGCAAGCATTATCCGAATGGATTTGAGCATTACCACTGGGAAGAATGTCTCGTCATAGTCAATACCATAATGTTGACGATATCCCTTGGCAACCAGATGGGCTTTATAGGTCTCCACCTTTCCGTCTGTGTCTCTTTTTCTTTTGAATACCCATTTACACCCAATGGGTTTAACCCCTTCAGGTGGGTCAACTAATGTCCATACATCATTGACCTTCATGGAATCCATTTTGGATCTCATGGCTTCTAGCCATTTCTCAGAGTCGGATCTCTGCATCGCATCCATATAAGTGATCGGATCCTCATCATTCTCATCGAGTTCGATGGGATCACCATCCTGGACCAAGAATCCATAGTATCTATCCGGATGGTGCGGTACTCTACCAGATCGCCTTAATGGTGCGGGTTCACTAGGCTTTAGATCTGATCTGATCAAATCCGACTTAGGTTCAACATTCTATGTCGGACTTTCTATTTATTGAACTTCATCAAATTCAACCTTAGAGGCAACAGTTCCTTCACCAAGAAACTTCTTTTCCAAAAAGGTTGCCCTAAGGCTGACGAACACCTTTTGTTTATCAGCATGGTAGAAATAGTATCCTTCGGTCTCTTTTGGGTACCCTATGAATGTACACTTGTCAGATCTAGGTCCAAGTTTATCTGTAATTAACCGTTTGATATAAGCCGGGCACCTCCAAACCCTAAGGTGTGAAAGTGCTGGCTTACGCCCTGTCCATATCTCATATGGAGTTTTAGCTACAGAATTACTTGGAACCCTATTTAATAGATAACAAGCCGATTTGAGTGCATATCCCTAGAAGGATATCGACAAGTTGGCAAATCCCATCATGGATCAGACCATGTTTAATAGAGTTCGATTTCTCTTTCAGACATACCATTATGCTGTGGTGTTCCAGAAAGAGTCCATTGGGAGAGAATCCCATTCTCTCCTAGATATGTGAGAAACTCATCAGAAAGGTATTCTTCTTCTCGATCAAACCGAAGAATTTTAATACTCTTTCCAGTTTGTTTTTCTACTTTACTTCGGAATCGTTTGAACATTTCAAAAGAATCCGACTTATGTTTCATCAGATAGACATATCCATATCTGGATAGATCATCTGTGAAAGTGATGAAGTAGACATATCCACCTCTGGCACTTGTGCTTATTGGTCCATATACATCAGTATGTACTAGACCTAAGAGCTCATTGGCTCTCTCACCTTTTTCAGTAAAAGATGACTTGGTCATTTTATCAAGAAGACAGGACTCATAGGTTGGAAGTGATTCACAATCACTGACTTCGAGGATTTCCTCTCGAGTCAACCTGTTTATCATGTTCTTATTTATATGACCTAGCCTACAGTGCCATAAGTAGATATCTGATACACTATCTAATCTAGGGTGCTTGTCAGTAGAATAGACTATATTAATAGTTGTGATAACATATATACACCATTGTTCAATTGTCCATAGAAAGTAGTAACACCATTCACAATGACATTACAAACTCATTTCTTTATTGAAATTTCATAATTGTTCATGGCCAAAAGGCCTACAGAAATGATATTTAAAAAAAAACTAGGATAGAAATGACAATCACTAAGAACAACGGTATGAGATTCAAATACAAGTTTCAAAATTTCTAAAGCTAGAACTGGAATTGGTCTTCCATCTCCAACGTTCAGGAATCTCTCGCCTTGCTCGAATCTTCTACTGATCTGCAACCCCTGCAACGAATTGCAAATATGGTAAGGGCTATCGGTATCCAATACCCAGTCAGTAATATCACAAATAGAAGAAATTGCAAGGAGTTATCATATAAATACCTTGCCCAGCAATAGCTTGCTTCTTTCTCTGCCTATTCGGATCCAGGGAGGCAATGTACTAAGGATAATTCCTCTTTCAGTGCCCCCGCTTCTTACAAAAAAAGCATTCAGCTTGACTCTTATCGGGTTTGATCTTCTTGGTCTGGCCCTACACTAATGTCCCAGCCTGAACTTGCACCTTCATTGTTTTCTTCTTCTTGTTCTTCTTTCCTTTCCTAAAGGGTCGAGAACCAGAAGACGAACCTCCCACTAAGTTTACCGACTCTTTATGAAGCCGGTAATCCTTCTCAAAGTTCTGAAGTAATCCCAGTAAGCCATGGTAGTTTACTTCAAGCTTTGTCATTCTATAATGAGTAAGGAAAAGGAGATAAGACTTTGGCAGCGAGTTCAATATTGCATCTTTTCCAAGTTGTTCATGCACGGAAAAGCCGAGTTTGCTCAAGCACTCTATCAGCTCGATCATGTACAGTACATGATCAGTGATAGAGGCTTCGTCCCGCATTCTGGTGTTGAAGATGGCGCAACTAGTCTTGTGCCTCTCAACGTCATCGGGTGTGCCAAAAGAATCCTCTAACACTTGGAGCATTTCATTTTTGACTGAGCTGTCTCAAATTTGCGACTGAACTCATCGCTCATCGCAGCCAGCATAATGCAGCGCACCGTGGTTTGGTCACTGAGCCACTTCTAATAAGTGTCTCTAACTGTTCCACGTGCATTGACGGCTGGCTCCTCAGGTGCAGGATCTGTCAGCACATATAGGATCCATTCATGCTCCAAGACAATCTTCAACTTTTGGTACCAGCTACCGAAGTTAGGTCCCACCAACTTATCATTGTCCAACAATAATCAGAGCGATAGGAAAGTGGCCATGTCTGCATAAAGAAAAACCAAAATCTAATTAGTAATTGATTCATTAAACCTAAAGATTTGGACTTTAATCAAAAGATTTCTTCCACTATTTTATTCGAATTGATAGCCTCTACCTCCAATTGAGGAATTATCCTAATTTCTTAGTGGGTACTAGAATCCACATAGACTGCACACGAGCCCAATTTTGGTTGGCCAACCCATGTACATCTAAGGATAGGTTCATAACCAATTGTTTCTCCAAACAATTTTTAGTAATTAAATTTTACCCCAACCCCTGATCAGTTAGCTTTGGCCTTCTCAGAAAAGGGTCCAATTA
>QRFJ01005641.1:0-66094 GCA_006176705.1 Cocos nucifera
CAAGAAGAGATCAGTACCTATGGTGGGCAACCCATCAGAGTTGAAATGCAGAACCTCTTGGTGCAGCTCCTTGTTAAGTTCTTTTCTGAGTCTTGATCAGATTAGGGTTAAGGTGAACTCGATCAAACCTTAGTCTCTGTCATATGTGTAATCATTCGATTCCGAGTCCGATGTGAAAACCTAATACAGAAACTCTTTCTCTATTATTTTACTCAACCATGGCCATGGGCTTCTAGACTTGATTCTCATGATCAACATAGGGCTTCTCCTCTACCATCGAGGTAGATAGATTCCATCTGATGCTATCCAATTCCCTACAAATAGAACATGCTATAGCGCGAAGCGCCGACATAAAGCACACAACGCCTCAGGGTTCCACATTAAAGCTAGGAGACTCTGAGTATGGTGTAGTCAATAACTATACACCACTCAAGTGAACTGTCGATGCCACCTCAGGTCCAAAGAACCAGACATACACTGCAGCATCGAGTCACGTCAATTGCGAGAAGTAGACTTTCTCAATCGACTTCACTCGAGAATGGTCACCGCTCAGTGTGCGCTCGTTCTACTAAATATGAGTACCTGATTACTCTCGCTCCGGTGTCCTCCACACCGTATGGACTCAAGACTCATATACTAAAGAGAGTGAATTGTACACTCGAACCTTCTGGATCATCACCAATCCTCATCGATGATCCTAATTGGTCGGGGAAGCATTTTATATGAGTTAATAATGATATTCATGTCTTAATATTTTCAACATCTTGAAAATATGAAATATCATTATCATTTAACTCAAAGGATGTATCACAGACACTAAATAAAATATGTGATAAAATAATTTATTTATATGATTATAGTCAAAATTATAATTTTTGCCCCTAGAAGTGTATTACAAGTGTCAGCCAACATTCTGGCTTCTTAGGGCACATATATCTAACAGACAACAGCGCGTCCCCGACATGATCTTTTGAAGCATACATGGCTCCTCCTCATTTCTTGATGAAATCAAAATAATTTTGATTACATCATTAAAATGAGTATTCCAGGCTCCGAGATGCATGCTTAAGTCCATAATATGGATCTGTTGCAGCTTGCATATCGTGTGATCATCATCACTGAATGTGAAACCTAGGGCTGTTCATATAAAATATCTTCCTCAAGATATCCATTTAAGAATGCATTTTTATCCCATTTTACCATATTTTATAATCAAAAATAGCTACAACAGCATAGCCAATTGCGGATGGGTTTTAGCATAGCTGACCGAAGAAAGGGTATCCTGATAGTCAATGCCTTCATGTTACCTAATAACCATTTTGCTACCTAATTAGCCTTGAATGTCTCCAACATTTTCATCTGCAGCAATCTTTCTCTTATACGATTCCATTTACATCCAAATAGGTACTATATCTTCAAATTATGATGGCTCTACCAAAGGTTCAGACTTGGTTTGAGTGCATCGAAGTCAATTTCTGACTTCATTGCCTCTAACCATTTCTCAGAGTCGATATCTGATATCACCTCATTATAGGTTTTAGGATCATCACCATGAACCCCATTACCTATGAGGAACATTTTCTCTACATCCTCTGAAATAGTACCTAAGTATCTGTCAGGAGGATGGGAAACTCTTTCCGATCTACGAGGTGGAGGAGGTAGCGATTGAATTGGCTTAACCTGATTTGGTTCCATTTGGTCCTTAGCTCGTTGCTCTTGTGAGACTTTCTCATCGAGCTTGATCTGCTTTCCAATGTCGCTATCTTGAATAAACTATTTTTCAAAAAAGATGGCATGTCGACTCACAATCATATTATGATCTTCTGAAATGTAGAAATAATATCCTAATGACTCTTTAGGATATCCTATAAATCGTGCTCTAAAGGACTTAAAGTCTAGCTTGTCCGCTTGTTGTCTTTTGACATGAGCCGGACAACCCCAAATTCTAAGATGACTCAGACTTAGTTTCTTACCATGTCATATCTCATATGGTATGGTAGGAACGGTTTTAGAAGGAACCCTATTCAGTAAGTATATTGCAGTTAACAAACGATATCCCTAAAGAAAATTAGGGAGGTCTGTGAAGCTCATCATGGATCAAATCATATCTAATAGGTCCGATTTCCATTTCTTGAAATCTTGTTGAGTTGAGGTGTTTCTGATGGAGTTCATTGAGAGACTATGCCATTTTCCTTGAGATAGTTCAGAAATTTCTGACTAAGGTATTCACCTCCTCGATCTAATCGAAGAACCTTAATGGGTTTTCTAATTTGCTTTTCTACTTCATGTCTGAATTCTTTGAACTTTTCAAATACTTCAGACTTATGTCTCATAAGATACACATACCCATATCTTGATAAATCATCAACAAAGGTTATGAAGTAGACTAAATTGCCTCTATCCAGCACATCAAATGGGTCGCACACATCTGTATGTACTAGGACAAGAAGATCCATGGCCTTTCCCATGTCCTATAAAAGGGAGCTTAGTCATTTTGCCATGAAGACAGGATTCACAAATTGGATATGACTCGAAAGTCAACGGACTCAATAGCCCAATTTTCTCTAATTTGTTAACCCTATCTTTTGTTATATGACCTAATCTTAGGTGCCATAGATACCTATCATTAGGACTATCCCTAGGATGTTTTGATTTTATGGCATTCACATTTTGCTCGAAGTTAAAAGTAGATACATCAACATGTAACTGATAAAGACCGTTAATAAGGAAACCACTTGCAATTTTATTTCTTTCATAAAGAATGTTACAATGGTCCTTAAGAAAACTAATTACATAGCCTTCTAATGCAAGGCAAGAAATAGAAATCAAATTCTTTCTTGCTACAGGCACAAAATAATAGTCTTTTAATACTAAGTCTAAACCAGATGGTAGTCGAAAAGGGTATGTTCCCATGGCCATGGTAGCAACTCTTGCTCCATTTTCGATGCATAGGATCATCTCACCATCCCTCAGCCTCCTGCTAACCTCAAGACCCTGCATAGAAGTGCACAAATAAGCACTAGAACCAGAGTCAAGCACCCAACTGGATGCAGAAGAAATCGTAAGGTTAGACTCAATTACGAGCATACCTCTAGAAGGACCTACCTCCTTCTTCTTTAGGGTGGCTAGGTAAGTAGGACAGTTTCGCTTCCAGTGGCCGTCATTGTTGCAATGGAAACACTTTTCTTTATTAGCAGCCTTCTTCTTCAGCTCTGCTTTTTTCTTCTTTCCTCCTTCCACCTTTTGCTTTTTCATAGACTTCTTCTTCTTTCCAAAAAACTTTCTCTTGGAAGAAGTCTATTCCATAGCATGTACTAAGCCTTTAGAACCTTTCATGGAAAGCTCAGCGGTAACCAGCATGTTCATAAGTTCGGCTAAGGAATTTTCAAGTTTATGCATATGGTAGTTCATGATGAACTGCCCATATGCATCAGTCAAGGATTATAGAATTATTTCATTCTACAAATCCAAGTCCAACCTCACTCTGAGATTCTCAAGCTCTTTTATGTTCTTGATCATCATTAGACAATAATCTTGGACTGACTGTCCATCACGCATCTTAGCCTTGAACAGTCATTTAGTGACTTGATACTTGGCTGCACGACTCTGTTCACCAAACATCTCCTGTAGGTGAGCCAACATTTAGCGAGCAGTCCTGATATCTTCATGTTGGTGCTGAAGTTCAACAGACATCGAGCCCAACATGTAGTATCTGGCCTTATTATCATCATCTGTCCACTTATCCAGAGACGCTCTCTGCTCAGCAGATGGACGAACTAGTAAGGTGGGAGGATCCTGGTCCAATACATGAGTTAACTTCTCAAAATCCAAAATAATTTTGAAGTTCCAAAGCCAATTCTTGTAATTTGGTCCGATCAGTCTATGGATGTCCAGGATTCGTGCTAGTGGGTTGGATGCAGATATTTTTCTTTAGAGAGTCAAAGTTTCTAGTTAGATATTGTAATTAAGACTTAACCAATTTGTTTAGAGATTTTATTTTTAAATAAATTAGCTTCCATTATTTTTTTGGATCCCTACACTTTCTCTGTAAAGATGCAAAAATCTCTATGATTACTAATTTCTAGTGGGTGGTGCGGTCCCACCGACTTACTCATCACCTCACCTAACAGTTATTGGTGATGGGTTAGCCAATGAGTGAACAACTCTTGTTCAATGATTCTCTAATCATGATGCACCCAAACTTGGTCTCTAATTCATGAATCTCACCGTGTCCAGAATATTGATCCACTCCTTAGTTAAGTCAGACCCACCATTTGCATAGATTGGATTCCTATTTGAGTCTCTCACCATATCTGAAATATTGAGCCCAATCCATCCTCCAGCCTATAGCATCCAATGCCTAATAGACATGGTTGCATCTTTCTGGTGCAACTGAGCCACTGTAACCAGTCGAGAACAATCAACTCCGGGAAGGGCTCGCACATCTACAATGGTGGAAGACCTTAGACTTAATCTTTTCTTAGGGAGTTTTGATTTAGGTCTCATTAAATTAGACTTGACATAGTCATAACTATTATGACTAACCTTGTGGCATGGGTTAGCTCGGATTATTGACCACCTCATATCGGAACTGAGTCAACAAACACGGCCAGGTAAGTGAGACCGATGGAAGGGATATGCCATTACCTCGACAAGAACGCATTCGAGTCGAGTAGCTCCCAATTAAAAACTAGTCAGTCGTATCTGTCAAACTTACCTTAGATTCTAAATTGTTGAGCCAGAACCAATCTGATTAGCCTACAGTCTAAACTCTAACCACTGAGCCTAATTATGTCTTAGCTTGATCGATCACTCGCGTGACTCGATCTTGACCCAGACTTAATCCTATTAGGCTGTCAATTTAAGCATTATTGATCCCATCTAACCAACTCTTAATTCAGTTTGATCAACTGCTAGACCTAATTGAGCTACCCAAGCTCGAACCCAATTTTATGAACATGTCTTAGATCTGAAAATTCTTAATTTTAGACCTAATATATTTCATAATCTTAATTTTTAATTAAGTTTAGGATTCAAAAATAAAACATGTAAATAAGATCCTATGGTTTCAGGATCTAGGATTTTATAGAAAGTAAGTTTTTCAATTTTTGATTAAGGACAAACGTGCAGCACCCCTACACATCATAAGAACACCCCAACAAATGGGAGGAGAGGGTCTTTAAGGCCTACTTTATTCTTATGATCGGACGACAAAGGAAATGCCTTAATCAAAAATACAACTAATCTACAAAAACTAATTAGATCTAAGCATATATCTCATATAAAAAAATTGATCTAATTAAAACATATTTTGTATATATCACATATATAATGCATGCATATTTTTCAAATCTAAATTATCTCATAATCATCTAAAAAATTAAATTTAAATTTGATCTTATCAAATAAAATTTAATCTAGACCCTATTGTAGAACTATTCTACAACTAGTCTAAACATGCAACTATCATATCTCATATGAATAAATTAAATTTAATTTATTTTTTATTTTTAGATCTGATTATAACATTTATAAGATCAAAAAATAGTAAATAAATAAATCAAAAAATCATATTTAATCAAATAAAAAATATGATTTATACTAGACTACACATAGAACAATTCTATTCCTAGTCTAGTTATATATCTCATACATATTAGATCTAGATTAATTAATTTGAATTTTTTATTTTTTTTATTTTTCTAATTTTAGATCTAATCATATTTCATGTGATATATGAAATCATTAATTTATAAAATTAAATCAAATCTAAATAAATTTTATAAGAACCTAGCTCTGATACCAGTTGAAGGAAAATTTTGATTTTTTGGGGTCAGGTTCGTTCAGATCTGATTGGATCGAGAGGTATATTTCAAAAATTTCCTCTTAGATCCTAATCAGATTTAACATTTTTTAGATCTAATTTTATGATTTGATAATCAAAAAAATTAAATTAAATTAAATCTAAATTAATTTTATCTTGATTCTGGATAATCTGATTACCCATTGATGATCGTGCTGAAGTCCTGAGGTTCTGGATCTAGCCACGCAAGTGCCTGGCCTCTATCGATATCCACTCAGGCTAGATCTGAAGATCTTCTCCTTCTTTATCTCATCTCCAAAAATTAGATGTGGATCTAATTTGGAGGATCTTCGAAACTCCTTTCAAAGATCTGCTGTTGTCTTTGCAGCAGTGCTGCCTTCTTTCTTTCTCGTCAGCCTTTTCTTGTCTGAATCGCACTAATCTGAAGGCCCAACTTCCTTGGGCCTAGAGAGGAGAGAGAGGATCAAAAAGGTGGCATGGAGGAGGGAGAGGAGCAGCCTTGGGGTGTGGCTAGGAGAGAAAATCACTAAAAGGTGGGTGCAGATAGGTCTTTATATAGACCCTACTGCGCCATGCAGTGCCACATCACCCCGGCCAATCATGTTGCTTCATTTAATCAGATCTAAATCTGATTGGTGGGATGACATCACCTGATCCAATCAGATAAGAGACCCACAGATTCATCCTAAGGTGGCGCCTAAGATCGGTCAAAGTCTATAGGTGAGGGTCACCTAGTTTGAATCCAAGAAGCAACCTGGAGTCCCATTTGTATGGCACTCCAGGCGTCCCTATCCATGGGCGCACGCCATCCTAGGTGTGTGCCCCCTTCCTTTTCAATTTTTAGGAAGGGGACAAGCCCCTATCTGCTCTCCAATAAGTGCATGACACATGGGCAGATGTCCAAGGGTCAAAGTTCAACGTTTGACCAAAGTCAAAGGACAAGAATTAGTAGATGATGAAAAATGGTAGGTGTTGTCTCAAATTTATCTCATAAATTAAGACAACCCTTTTCTGACTTGGACAAACTCCAATCAGACCAGGTGAAGGTACCTAAGTGAGCACAAACTCATTTGGCTTAGTCGAGACAACTTTTAATGATAGAAAAAGGAGAATGTTAGGGTTCAATCGTGTGCTAGCATGATTTTCTTGAACCTAATTGAATCTAATTCAAATCAATTGAACTGGGTTAGTCCAATTGATGATATCCAGATCCAAATTCTTATTTGTGTAAGCCAGTTAGGTTCAGTTCTATATGGTAATGGGATATGTAGTGATCTCCATCATCAACATCATCGAAACTCCTTTCGATGGATTAGAACTCTTTTGATTCAGACAACTAGAATGATCGATCATCTAAATCATTCTAATTGCTCCCAAAATCCACCAGTGACATCTAGTAGTATATGGTGGCAATCCATCAGAACTGAAAATAAATCTCTTGGTGTAGCTACTTGTGTGATTAAGTTCTTCTATCTTGAGCCCTGATCAGATTAGGGTTAAGGTGAACTCGTCAAACCCTAATTTCTATCATATGATTTAATCATTCGATTCAAGTCCGATGTGAAAACCTTAATAGAAACTTTTTGTATTATTTCACTCTCTTCCATGGCCATGGGCTTATGGACTTGATTCTCATGATCATCATAGGGTTACTCCTTATCCACCGAGGTAGATAGATTCCATCTTGGTGTAATCCAATTTCTATAATGAACATGCTATAACCAACATATACCTTAGGGTTCCAAATGGCTAGGAGACCGAGTTATGGTGTAGTCAAACTATAACACCCTCAAGGTGAACTGCCGATGCACCTCAGCTCAAAGAATCAGACACACCACTGCAGCTTCAAGTCAGTCATCGATGAGAAGGTAGACTTCCTTATGACTACTCGAGGTGGTCACGCTCAGTGTCCTTGTTCTCTAATGAGTATCTGTACTCTCGCTCCGATGTCTCTACACCGTAGACTCAAGACTCATCTACTAAAAAGAAGCGATTGTACACTAACCTTCCAGATCAATCACCATCCTCATGATGATCCTACGGTCAGAAGCATTTTATGAGTTAATAATGAAGATTCTTGTCTTAAATTTTCAACTCTTGAAAATAAGAATTATCATTACCATTAACTCAAGGGATGTATCACAGACACTAAATACACATATGTGACAGAAAATAACCTATTTTATTATTTATAGTCAAAATTATAATTTTGCCCCTAGAAGTGTATTACAAGTGTCAGCCAATTCTGACTTCTAGGGCACACATATCTAATAGTATCGCCACTCGATGTGCTTGGATTTTTGGTGAGACCTCGACTCCTTAGCAAGAGCTATGATGCCATTGTTGTTGCAGTACAGAGGAATAGCATCTGATGGCATCACTTCAATCTCTACGGTGAATTTTTTATACTAGAATGCCTCCTTCACAGCTTCTAACGCAGCGATGTATTCTGCTTTCATGATGGAATGTGCTATCACTGTCTGCTTGAAACTCTTCCAACTAACAGCACCACCATTACATACAAACAGACTCTCAGATGTCGACTTTCAATCATCTATATCGAACATAAAATTCGAGTCTGTATACCCCTGGACTTGGAGTTCTCCATTATCAAAAATTAACAATATATCCTTAGTTCTTCTCAAGTACTTAAGGATACATTTCATAGAAGTTCAGTGTTCTTCATCTGGATTTGACTAATATCTGCTCGTGACACTCACAGCATGGGCTATATCAGGTCGTGTACATAACATGGCATACATGAGGCTCCCTATTGTTGAAGCATAAGGGATCTTGCTCATGCATTCTATCTCCTCTAGTGTGTTGGGACACATTTTCTTGGAGAGATGAATGCCATGTCTGAAGGAAACCAATCCCCTCTTAGAGTTTTTCATGCTAAACCTCTTTAGCACTTCTTCTATGTACATTTTCTGTGAATAATCTAGCATCCTATTTGGTCTATCTCTATAGATCTTAATTTCTAGAATGAAGGATGCTTCTCCTAGGTCTTTCGTGGAGAATTCTTTAGATAACCATATTTTAACTATCGTCAACATGAGAATATCATTTCCAATGAGGATATCATCCACGTACAGTACGAGGAAGACAATAGCACTCCCACTGACCTTTTTGAAAATATATAGTTCCTCCTCATTTTTGATGAAACCAAATAATTTGATCACATCATTAAAATAAGTATTCCAGCTCCGAGATGCTTGCTTGAGTCCATATATGGACCTTTGCAGTTTGCATACTTTGTGATTAGCATCACTGGATGTGAAACCTAGCGGCTGTTCCATTTAGATATCTTCCTCAACGTATCCATTTAAGAATGCCATTTTCACGTCCATTTGCCATATGTCATAATTGAAATAGGCTGCAATAGTAAGCAATGTGCGGATTGACTTAGCATAGTTACTAACAAAAAGATATTCTGATAGTCAATGCCTTCGTACTGACTATACCCTTTTGCCACTAATCTAGCTTTGAACTTGAGTCCATATATGGAC
This sequence comes from Cocos nucifera, assembly GCA_006176705.1. Classification (NCBI taxonomy): domain Eukaryota; kingdom Viridiplantae; phylum Streptophyta; class Magnoliopsida; order Arecales; family Arecaceae; genus Cocos; species Cocos nucifera. The sequence continues at coordinate 9,334 of QRFJ01005641.1, forward strand.
CTTTGCAGCTTGCATACTTTGTGATTAGCATCACTGGATGTGAAACCTAGCGGCTATTCCATTTAGATATCTTCCTCAACGTATCCATTTAAGAATGCCATTTTCACGTCCATTTGCCATATGTCATAATTGAAATAGGCTGCAATAGTAAGCAATGTGCGGATTGACTTAGCATAGTTACTAACAAAAAGATATTCTGATAGTCAATGCCTTCGTACTGACTATACCCTTTTGCCACTAATCTAGCTTTGAATGTCTCCACATTCCCATCAACACCAATCTTTCTCTTGTAGATCCATTTACACCCAATAGGTACTATACCTTCTGGTGGATCTAACAAGGTCCAGACTTGGTTTGAGTGTATCGAATCAATTTTTGACTTCATTGCCTCTAATAATTTCTTGGAGTCGATATCCAATATCGCCTTGTCATAGGTTTTGGGATCATCACCATGAACCCTATTACCAATGAGGAACATTTTCTCTACTTCCTCTAAAATAGTACCTAAGTACCTCTCAGGGGGACGAAAATTTTTTTCAATCTATGAGGTGGAGCAGATAGTGATTGTATTGGCTCAACCTGATTTGGTTCCATTTGGTCCTTAGCTCATTGCTCTCCTCGAGTTTGATTTGCTTTCCAATGTCGCTATCTTGAATAAACTATTTTTCGAGAAAGATGGCATGTTGACTTATAATCACATTGTGATCTTCTGAAATATAAAAATGATATCCTAATGACTCTTTAGGATATCCTATAAATCGAGCTCTAAAGGATCTATAGTCTAACTTGTCCGCTTGTTGTCTTTTGATGTGAGCCGGACAACCCCAAATTCTGAGATGACTCAGACTTGGTTTCTTACCATGCCATATCTCATATGGTGTGGTAGGAATGATTTTAGAGAAAACCCTATTTAGTAAATATATAGCAGTTAATAGACTATGTCCCCAAAGAAAATCAGGAAGATCTGTGAAGCTCATCATGGATCGGACCATATCTAATAGGGTCCAACTCCTCCATTCCGAACTCTGTTGAGTTGAGATGTTCTAGGTGGAGTTCATTGAGAGATTATGCCATTTTCTTGAGATAGTCTAGGAATTTTTGACTAAGGTATTCACCTCCTCGATCTGATCTAAGAACCTTAATGGATTTTTTCAGTTTGTTTTTCTACTTCATGTTTGAATTCTTTGAACTTTTCAAAAGCTTCAGACTTATGTCTCATAAGATACATGTACCCATATTGAGATAAATCATCAGTAAAGATTATAAAGTAGATAAAGTTGTCTCTAGCCAGCACATCAACTGGACCGCACACATCAGTATGTACTAGGGCAAGTAGATCCATGGCCCTTTCCCCATGTCCTATAAAAGGGAGCTTAGTCATTTTGCCATAAAGACATGATTCACAAATTGAATATGATCCAAAAGTCAATGGATTCAATAGCCCAATTTTCTTCAATTTGTTAACCATATCTTCTGCTATATGACCTAACCTTAGGTGCCATAGATACCTATCATTTGGACTATCCCTGGGTCATTTTACAGCATTCACATTTTGCTCGATATTAAAGATAGATACATCAATATATAACTGGTAGAGACCATTAATGAGGAAACCACTTGCAATTTTATTTCTTTCATAAAAAATATTACAATGGTCCTTAAGAAAACTAATTGCATAGCCTTTCTTGTGCTAAACATGAAATAGAAATCAAATTCCTGCTTGCAGCTGGAACATAATAACAATCTCTAAGTACTAAATCTAAGCCATATGGTAGTCGAAGAGGGTAGGCTCCCACGGTCATAGCAGCAACTCTTGCTCCATTTTCGATGTGTAGGATCATCTCACCATCAACCTCCTGCTATCCTCAAGATTCTGCATGAAAGTGCACAAATGAGCACTAGAATCAAAGTCAAGCACCCAACTGGATGTAGAAGAAACCATAAGGTTAGATTCAATAATGAGCATACCTCCAAAAGGACCGATCTCGTTCTTATTCTTCAGGGTGGCCAGGTATATAAGGTAGTTTTGCTTCTAGTGGCCGTCAGTATTACAATGAAAATCTTTTCTTTATCAATGGCCTTCTTTTTTAGCTCTACCTTCTTTTTCTTTCCACCTTCCATCTTCTACCTTTTTATAGACTTTTTCTTCTTTTCAAAAGACTTTATTAGCTACCACTATTTACTTGGATCCCTACACTCCCTCTATAGAGATACGAAAATCTCCATGATTAATGATTTCTAGTGGATGGTATAGTCCCACGAACTGGCTCATCACCTTACCTAATAGTTATTGATGATGGGTTAGCCAATGAGTGAACAACTTTTGTCCAATGATTCTCTAATCATGGTGCACCCAAGCTTGGTCTCTAATTCATGAATCTCACCATGTCTAGAATATTGATCCACTTCTTAGTTAAGTCAGACCCACCATTTGCATAGATTGGATTCTTAATTGAGTCTCTCACCGTATCTAAAATATTGAGCCCAATCCATCCTTCAGCCCGTAGCATCCAATGCCTAATAGACATGGTTGCGTCTTCCTGGTGTAACTGAACCACTATGACCAGCCGAGAACAATCAACCTCGAGAAGGGTTCGCACATGTACAATGGTGGAAGACCTTAGACTTAATCTTTTCTTAGAAAGATTTGATTTAGGTCTCGTTAAACTTGACTTGATATGGTCATAACCATTATGATTAACCTAGTGGCATAGGTTAGCTCGGATTATTAGCCACCTTAGATCAGGACTGAGCCGATAAATATGGCCAGGTAAGTGAGACTGGTGGAAGGGATATGCTATTAACTCGACAAGAATGCATTCAAGTCGAGTAGCTTTCAACTAAAAATCAGTTGATCATATCTGCCAAACTTATCTTAGACACCAAATTGTTGAGCCAGAACCAATCGGGTTAGCCTACAATCCAAACTCTAACCACTGAGCCTAATTAGGTCTTAACTTGATCGATCACTCATGTGACTCGACCTTGACCCAGACTTAATCCTATGAGGCTGGTCAATTTAAGCACTCTTGAACCCATCTAACCGACTCTTGATTCGGTTTGATCAACCGCTAGACCTAATTGAGCTACCCAAGCTCGAATCCAATTTTATGAATATGTCTTAGATCTAAAAATTTTTAATTTTAGATCTAATATATTTTATAATCTTAATTCTTAATTAAGTATAGGGTTCATAAATAAAACTTATAAATAAAATCCTAGAATTTCAGAATCTAAGATTTTGCAGAAAATAAGTTTTTATTTCTGATTAAGGACGAACGTGCAGCACCCTTACACATCATAAGAACACCCAATCGAATGGGAGGAGAGGGCTTTTAAATCCTACTTTATTCTTATGATTGGATGGCCAAGGAAAATATTTTAATCAAAAATATGATGAATCTACAAAACTAGCTAGATCTATATATATATGTCACATATATAAAATTGATCAACTTAAAAACATATTTTGCATACATCTCATATATCTTATCATGCATGTTTTCAGATCTAAATTATCTCATAAATATCTAAAAAATAAAATTTATATTTGATCATATCAAATTAAATTTATTCTAGACAACTTTAATAGAACTATTCTACAACTAGTCTAAACATTCATCTATCATATCTCATATGAACAAAATTAAATAAATTTTTTTTTTATTTTTTAGATATAATTATAATATTTATAATATTAAAAAAATAATAAATAAATAAATATAAAATTATAATTAATTAAATTAAAATGATGATCATCCTAGACTACACATAGAATAATTCTATTCCTAATCTAGTCATGCATCTCATACATCTTAGATCTAGATTATTTAATTTTCTTAATTTTTGATTTTAGATCTAATCATATCTAATGTGACATCTGAAATCATTTAATTATTAGATCAAAATTATATTAAAATTAGATCTAAATAGTTATGGAACCTGGCTCTGATATCAGTTGAAGGGAAAACCCTATTTTTCAGATCAGGTTCATTTAGATCTGATTTGATCAAGAGGGATAACTCAAAAAAAATTTTTAGATCTAAATTAGATCTAAGATTCTTCCATATCTAATTTTATCAATCTAATAAAATAAAAATAAAAATAAAATAAATCTAATCTAATTTAATTATACCTCGTTATGGGTAATCCTATTACCCTATGATGATCCCAATGTTTGCCTAAGGTTGTGGATGTAGCCACGCAAGCGCTTGGCCTCTACCGGTATCTACTTGGATAGGATCTAGAGATCTTCTTCTTCTCTATCTGTGCTCCAAAAATCAGATTTGGATCTGATCTTGGAGATCTTCAAAATACCTTTTGAAGATCAGGTGTTGTCTCTTACAGCAGTGCTGCCTTCTTACTTTCTTGTCGCCTTTCTCTTGCTTAGATCGTACCAAACTGAAGCCCAAAAGCTTTTTGGCATGGAGAGGAGAGAGAGAATCTGAAGATGGTGTGGAGACGGAGGGAGAAAAAGTCTTGTGGCATGGGCAAAGGGTAGAGGATCTCAATCTTAGGTGCAGATAGGGTTTATATAGACCCTGCTGCATCATGTAATGCCACATCATCCAGGCCAATCATGGCTCTTTGTACAATCAGATTTAAATCTAATTGATGGAATGACATCATTTGATAGATTAGAGTCCCTCACAAACCTCCTTAGGTGGCACCAAGACTAGTCAAAGAAGAGCCTTTGGCGCCTACCCAAGTAGAGAGCATGAAGCAACTAGAGTCCCATCTGTATGGGACTCCAATCCTCCTCCCTTTCCTCTTTTTAGTAGGGGGACAAAGCCCTATCTTTTCTCCTATGGGTGCATGACATATGGGTAGATGTCTAAGTGTCAAAGGTCAATATTTGACCAAAGTCAAAGAACAAGATTTAGTAGATGACAAAAAATGGCAGGTGTTGTCTCAAATTTATCTTATAAATTAAGATAACCTTTTTCTAATCTGAACAAGCTCCATCCAGAAAAGTAAAGGTTCCTAAGTGAGCCCAAATACATTTGGCTCAGTCAAGACAACTTTTAATGATTATTGAAAGAGAATATCAGGCTCAATCATGTGCTAGCATGATTTTCTTGAACCTAATTGAATCTTATTCAAAATAATTGAACTAGATTAGTCCAATTGATGATATCCAGATCCAAACCCTTATTTATGTGATCCAGTTAGGTTCAGTTTCGTATGGTAATGAGATATGTCATGATCTTTATCATCGACATCATCGAAACACCTTTCAATGGATTAGAACTTTTTTGATTTAGACAGCTAGTATGATCGATCATCTAATTCATTTTAATTATTTCCAAAATCCACCAGTGACACCAAGCAGCATATGGTGGCAACCCATTAGAACTAAAAATCAACCTCTCGATGCAGTTACCTGTATGATTAAGTTTCTCTATCTTGAGCCTCGATCAGATTAGGGTTAAGGTGATCTCATCAAATCCTAATTTCTGTCATATGAATTAATCATTCGATTCAAGTCCAATATGAAAATTCTAATAGAAACTCTTTCTATTATTTTACTCAGCCATGGCCATGGGCTTATGAACTTGATTCTCATGATCATCATAGGGCTGCTCCTCATCTACTGAGGTAGATAGATCCCTTATTGATGCAATCCAATTCCTACAATGAACATGCTATAGCCAACATACACCTCAAGATTCCAAATGGCTAGGAGATCGAGTTATGGTGTAGTCAAACTATAACACCCTCAAGGTGAACTATCGATGCACCTCAAGTCAAAGAACCAGACACACCACTACAGCTTTAAGCCAGTCATCGATGAGAAGGTAGACTTCCTTATGATTGCTCGAGGTGGTCACGCTAGTGCCCTCGTTCTCTAACGAGTACCGTACTCTTGCTCCGATGTCTCTACACCATAGACTTAAGACTCATCTATCCTATAGAAGCGATCATACACCAATCTTTCAGATCAATCACCATCCTTATGATGATCCTACGATCGAAAGCATTTTATGAGTTAATAATAAAAATTCATATCTTAAATTTTCAACTCTTGAAAATATGAACTATCATTACCATTAACTCAAGGGATGTATCACAGACACTTTCAAATACACACTATGATAGAAAGTAACCCATTTTATTATTTATAGTCAAAATTATAATTTTGCTCTTAGAGGTGTATTACAAGTGTTAGCCAATTCTAGCTTCTGGGGCATACATATCTAACACTGATCTCACTTACCTAGCCAACTAAGTCAACCCAGTCCTGATTTGAGATGGCTAACAATTCGAGCTAACCCATGCCACTAGGTTAGTCATAAGTATTATGACTAGTTGAGTCTTATAGATCAAATTAAATCTTTCTAAGAAAATATTAAGTCCTTGGTCTTCCACCATTGTAGATGTGCAGTCCCTTTCTGGGGTTGATTGTTCTCGACCGAATATAGTAGTTTAATTACACCAGAATGATGCAATTATGCCTATTAGGCATTGGATGCTACGGGTTGGAGGATAGATTGGGCTGAATATTTTGGATATGGTGAGGGACCCAATCAGGAATCCAATTTATGCAAATGTTGGGTTTGACTTAACTAAGGAGTGAAGCAATATTTTAGGCACCATGAGCTTCATAAATTAGATACCAGGTTTGGGTGCATCGTGTTTAGAGAAACATTGGACAAGAGTTATCCACTCATCGGTTGACCCATCACCAATAACTGTTAGGTGATGTGGTGAGCCAGTCGGTGGGACTGCACCATCCAATAGAAATCAATGATCGCGGAGATTTTCACAACTCTACCAAGGGAGTGTAGGGATCCAAAAAAATAGTGAGACACTAATTTGTTTAAAAATGAAGCTCCTAAATAAATTGGTTGAGTCAAATTATAAGTCTAACTAAAAACTTAGACTCTCTACAAGAAAATATCTGCATCAAAACCCCTAGCTCAAATCCTAGATACCCACAAGTTGATTAGACCAATTTACAAGGGTTGTCTAAAGAAGGTCAAAATTATTTTGGGTTCGAAAAAGTTGACTTATGTATTAGACCAGGACCTCCACTTTACTAGCCCGTTCGACTGCTAATCAGAGAACATCTCATGAGAAGTGGTTTGACGATCATAACAAAGTAAAGTGCCACATGTTGGACTCAATGTTAGATAAATTATAGCACCAACATGAAGACATCCAGACTGCTTGCCAAACATTGGTGCACCTATAAGAGTTGTTCGGTAAATAGAGTTGCGCAGCACGTTATCAAGTCTCGAAGAGATCTTTTAAGGTGCAAATGCGTGATGGGCAGTTGGTCCAAGATTATTGCTTGGCAAATGATCAAGGATCTAAAGAGCTTGAGAAGCTCAGAGTCTTGATGGACAAGGAACTACAAATTAATGTGATCTTGCAGTTCTTGATTGATTCATATGGGTAGTTCATTATGAATTTTCGTATAAATAAGCTCCAATGCACCTTGGTCGAGTAAATAAATATGCTGCTTACTACTAAGCAAACTTTGAAAGGTTCAAAGGACTCAGTTCTTGCTATGGAGCAGACTTCTTCCAAGAGAAAGTCTTTTGGAAAGAATAAGAAGTCTGCGAAGAAGTAGAAAATAGAAGGAAAAAAGAAGGACGAGCCAAAGAAGAAGGCCATAGAGAAGGAAAAGTATTTCTACTACAACTCTGATGGCCATTGAAAGTGGGACTGCCCTACGTACCTGGCCAACCTGAAGAACAAGCAGGAAGGACCTTCTGAAGGAATGCTCATCACCGAGTCTGTTGAGAAAAAATGTGAATGCCATAAGATCAAAATGATTTAGAAATAGTGTTAATGAAAGGTACTTGTGGCACCTTAGGCTAGGTCATATAGTTGAAGACATGATTAACAAATTCAAGAAATTTAGACTAATGGGACCATTGACTTTCGAGTCATATCCAATTTGTAGATCATGCCTTCAAGACAAAATGACCAAGCTTTCTTTTATGGGACATGGAAAAGAGCCATAGACCTACTTGCCCTAGTACATATAGATGTGTGTGGCCCTATTTGATGTGCCGACCAAAGGCAATTATGTCTACTTTATTATCTTTACTGATAATCTATCTTGGTACGGATATGTGTACTTGATATGACACAAGTCTGAAGCCATTGAAAAGTTCAAGAAATTCAGACATGAAGTAGAAAAGCAAATTGGAAAGCCCATTAAGGTTCTTCGATCAGATCGAGAAGGTGAATACCTTATTCGAAAATTTCTAGACTATGTCAAGCATAATGGTATAATCTCATAATGGACTCCACCTGGAATGCCTCAACTTAATGGATTTTTAGAATGGAAAAACTGGATCCTATTAGATATGATCTAGTCCATAATGAGCTTTACGGATCTTTTTGAGTTTCTTTAGGAACATAGTTTAATGACAGCTATCAAATTACTAAATAGGAATCATTCCTGCCACTGCATATGAGATATGGCATGATAAGAAGCCAAGTCTGAGTCATCTCAGAATTTGGATTGTTCAACGGTGGATAAGTTAGATTCTAGGTCCTTTAAAGCTCGATTTATTAGATATCCGAAAGAGTTATTAGGATATAACTTCTATCTTTTGAAAAATCATAATGTGATTGTGAGTTGATACACTATTTTTGAAAATAGTTTATTCAAGATGGTGGCATCAGAAGATAAATTAGGCTCAAGGAGAAAGTCTCCAAAGAGCAACGAGCCAAGAAACCTCAAGAACCCAGTTAGTCTAAGCCGATCCATAATTCACTACCTCCTCCATCTTGTAGGTCAAATAGAATTTTCCATCCTCTTGAAGGTACTTAGGTACTACTTTAGAGGATGTAGAGAAAATGTTCCTCATGAAAAATAGGTTCATGATGATGATCCAAGAACCTATGATAAGACGATATCAGATATTGACTCCGAGAATTGGTAAAAGGCAATGAAGTCAAAGTTTGACTTAATGCACTCGAACTAAATCTGGATCTTGGTAGATCTAACTAAAGGTATAGCACCTATTGGGTATAAATGGATCTTCAAGAGAAAAGACAAGTGTAGATGAAAATGTGGAGACATTCAAGATTAGGCTAATGGTGAAAGGGTATCAGAATACCTTCTTGTTAGTGTGTTAGATATGTATGTGCCCTAGAAGCCAGATTGGCTGATACTTGTAATATACTTCTAAGGATAAAATTATAATTTTGACTATAAATAATAAAATAGATTATTTTCTATCATAGTGTGTATTTGAAAGTGTCTGTGATACATCCCTTGAGTTAATGGTAATGATAGTTCATATTTTCAAGAGTTGAAAATTTAAGACATGAATTTTCATTATTAACTCATGAAATGCTTCCGATCGTAGGATCATCATGAGGATGGTGATTGATCTGAAAGGTTGGTGTACGATCGCTTCTTTAGGATAGATGAGTCTTGAGTTTATGATGTAGAGACACTGGAGCGAGAGTATAGGTACTCGTTAGAGAATGAGGGTACTGAGCGTGACCACCTCGAGCAGTCATGAGAAAGTCTACCTTCTCGTCGATGATTGGCTCGAAGCTGTAGTGGTGTATGATTTTTTGACTTAAGGTGCATCGATAGTTCCCCTTGAGGGTGTTATAGTTTAATTACACCATAACTCGATCTCCTCGCCATTCAGAATTCTGAGGTGTATGTTCGCTATAGCATATTCATTATAGGAACTGGATTGCACCAATAGGGGATCTATCTACCTCGATAGATGAGGAGCAGTCCTATGATAATCATGAGAATTAAGTCCATAAGCCTATGGCCATGGTAGAGAAATAATAGAAAGAGTTTCTATTAGGGTTTTCACATTGGACTTGAATCGAATGATTAACTCATATGACGAATATTAGGGTTTGACGAGATCACCTTAACCCTAATCCGATCGAGGCTCAAGATAGAGGAACCTAATCACATAGGTAACTGCATCGAGAGATTTACTTTCAGTTCTGATGGATTGCCACTATACACTGCTAGGTGTCACTGGTGGATTTTGGGAGCAATTAGAATGATTTGATTGATCGATCATACTAGTTGTCTGAATCAGAAAAGTTCTGATTCATCGGAAGGTGTTTGATGATGTTGATGATAGAGATCGTGACATATCCTATTACCATATGGAACTAAACCTAACTAAATCACACAAATAAGGGTTTGGATCTGGATGTCATCAATTAGACTAATCCAGTTCAATTAATTTGAATATGATTCAATTAGGTTCAAGAAAATCATGCTAGCACATGAATGAGCCTAATGTTCTCCTTTAACAATCATTAAAGCTTGTCTCGGCTGAGCCAAATGTGTTTGGGCTCACTCAGAAATCTTTACTTAGTCTGACTGAAGCTTGTCTAGATAGAAAAAGATTATCTTAATTTATGAGATAAATTTAAAACAACACCTATCATTTTCGATCACCTGCTAATTCCTATTTTCAGACATTGGTCAAATATTGACTCTGAACACTCGGACATTTGCCCATGTGTCATGTGCCTATAGGAGAGTATCTGGAGCCTTGTCCCTCTGCTAAATGCAGATAGGAAGAGGGCGCATGCCTAGGGAGGCATGCGCCCATGAGGATAAAGGAGGAGTCCCATACAGATGGAACTCTAGGGTTGCTTCAGGGGATTAAACTCTGTGGCGCCAAGAACTTTTGTTTGACCTAATCTTGAAGCCACCTTAGGAGGGTTTTGAGGGTCTCTCATCTGATTGGATCAGATGATGTCATCCCACCAATCAGATTTAGATCTGATTGCTCAAAGGGCCGTGATTGGTCAGGATGATGTGGCACTGCATGGCACAGCAGGGTCTATATAAATCATGTATGTGCCTAGGTTTTTAATGCTTCTGCCTTTAGCCCATGCCATAAAGCCTCTCTCCCTCCTTCTCCAAGCCACCCTCTGATCCTCTCTCTCCTCTCCATGCTCAAGGAGTTTTGGGCATGAATAAGGTGTGATCCAAGCAAGTGAAAGGCGCCAAGAAAGGAAGAAGGCAGCACTGCTGCAAGAGACAATGACAGTTCTTTAAAAGAAGTTTTGAAGACCTTCAAGATCAGATCTATATCTAATTTTTTGAAGGATTGATTGAGAAGAAGAAGATCTCCAAATCCTATCCGAGTGGATATCGATAGAGGCTAGGTGCTTGCGTGGCTACATCCAGAACCCCAGGCAAACATCGAGATCATCACAGGATAATTCAATTATCCAAAATAAAGATATAATTAAATTAGATTTAAATTTTATTTTTATTTTATTTTTATTATCAGATTAATAAGATCAAATCTGAGGAGTTTTAGATCTGATTAGGATCTTAGAGAAATTTTTTTTGAAATATCCCTCCTGATCCAATCAGATCTGAACGAACCTGATCCAAAAAATAGATTTTTTCCTTCAACTGGTATCAGAGCCAGATTTCATAATTCATTAGATCTAATTTTAATTTATTTTTGATCTAATAATTAGATAATTTTAGATGTCACATTAGATTTGGTTAGATCTAAAATCAAAAAATTAAAAATTAAATAATCTAGATCTAAGATGTATGAGATGCATGACTAGACTAGGAATAGAATTATTCTATATGTTGTCTAGCATCATCATATTTTTAATTTGATTAATTATAATCTTTAGATCTATTTATTTACTATTTTTTAATATTATAAATATTATAATTAGATCTAAAAAATAGAAAATAAATTTATTTAATTTATTCATATGAGATATGATAGATGCATGTTTAGACTAGTTGTAGAATAATTCTACAAAATTATCTAGAATAAATTTTAATTTGATATGATCAAATTTAGATCTGAAAAAATGCATGATATGATACATGAGATGTATGCAAAATATATTTTTAGTTAGATCAATTTATATATATATGATATACGATATAGATCTAACTAGTTTTGTAGATTTATCGTATTTTTGATTAAGGCATGCCCCTTGGCCATCCGATCATAAGAATGAAGTGAGGTTTAAAGGCCCTCTCCTTCCATTCGATGGGATGTTCTTATGGTGTGTAGGGGTGCTGCGCGTTCGTCCTTAATCAAAAATAAAAAATTTATTTTTTGCAAAACCCTAGATCCTAAAACTCTAGGATTTTATATACATATTTTGCTTATGAATCCTAAACTTAATTAAGAATTAAGATTATAAAATATATTAGGTCTAAAATTGAAGAATTTTTAGATTTAAGATATATTCAAAAAATTGGGTTCGAGCTTGGGTAGCTCAATTAGGTATAGCAGTTGATCAAACCAAATCAAGAGTTGGTTAGGTGGGATCAAGAGTGCTTAAATTGACCAGCCTAATAGGATTAAGTCTGGATCAAGGTCGAGTCACATAAATGATAGATCGAGTTAAGACCTAATTAGGCTCAGTGGTTAGAGTCTAGATTGTAGGCTAATCTATTTGGTTCTTGCTCAACAATTTAGTATCTAAGGTAAGTTTGATAGATACGACCGACTGATTTTTAATCAGGAGCTACTCAACTCGAATGCATTCTTGTCGAGTAAATGGCATATCCCTTCCACCGGTCTCACTTACCTGGCCATATTTATTGGTCCAGTCCTGATTTAAGGTGGCTAACAATCCGAGCTGACCCATGCCACTAGGTTAGTCATAACAGTTATGGCTATGTTAAGTCAAGTTTAAAGAGATCTAAATCAAATCTTTCTAAGAAAAGATTAAGTTTAAGGTCTTCCACCATTGTAGATGTGCGGGCTCTTTTTGAGGTTGATTATTCTCGACTGGTCATAGTGGTTCAGTTGCATCGAAAAGACGCAACCATTTCTATTAGGCATTGGATGCTATAGACTGGAGGATGGATTGGGCTCAATATTTTGGATACGGTAAGAGATCCAATTAGGAATCTAATATGCGCAAATGGTGGGTCTGATTTAACTAAAGAGTGGATCAATATTTTGGGCATGGTGAGATTCATAAATTAGAGATCAAGTCTAGGTGCACCATGATTAGAGAATCATTGGATAAGAGTTGTTCACTCATTGGCTAATCCATCATCAATAACTATTAGGTGAGGTGATGAGTTTGTTGGTGGGACTGCACCATCCACTAAAAATCAGTAATCATGGAGATTTTTGCATCTCTATAGAGAGAGTGTAGTATCTGAGAAAATAGTGGAAGCTAATTTGTTTAAAAATCAAACCCTTAAATAAATTGGTCAAGTCTTAATTACAAAATCTAACTAAAAACTTTGATTCTCTACAAGAAAAAGAAAAATGTCTGCATCCAACACACTAGCCCGTATCCTGGACACCCATAGACTGATCGAGTCCAATTACAAGGATTGGCTCCAAAACTTTAAAATTATTTTAGGTTCCAAGATGTTGACTCATGTATTGGACCAGGATCCCCCCACCTTAGCAACTCGTCTGTTCGTTGAACAGAGAGCGTCTCTTAACAAGTGGATGGATGAAGATAATAAGATCAGATACTACATGTTGGGCTCGATGTCTGATGAGATTCAGCACCAACATGAAGATATCAAGACTGCCCATCAAATGTTGGCTTACCTGCAAGAGTTATTTGATGAATAGAGTCATGCAACCAAATATCAGGTCACTAAATGACTGTTTAAGGCCAAAATGCATGATGGGCAGTCAGTCCAAGATCATTATTTGATGATGATCAAGAACTTAGAAGAGCTTGCAAAGCTCGAAGTGAAGTTAGACCAAGATCTATAGAATGATATAATTCTACAATCCTTGACTGTTGCGTATGGGTAGTTCATCATGAACTACCATATGCATAAACTTTAGAATACTCTGGCCGAGCTTATGAATATGTTGGTTACTACTGAGCTTTCTATGAAAGGTTCTAAAGGCTCAGTACTTGCTATAGAATGAGACTTCTTCCAAGAGAAAGTCTTTTAGAAAGAAGAAGAAGTCTGTGAAAAAGCAGAAGATGGAAGGTGGAAAGAAAAAGAAGGTAGAGCTGAAGAAGAAGGCTGCTGACAAAGAAAAGTATTTCCATTGTAACACAGACGGCCACTGAAAGTGGAACTGTCCTATATACCTGGCCATCTTGAAGAATAAGAAGGAGATATCGGTCCTTCTGGAGGTATGCTCGTTATTGAATCTAACCTTATGGTTTCTTCTGCATCTAGTTGGGTGCTTGACTCTGGTTCTAGTGCTCATTTGTGCACTTCCATGCAGGATCTTGAGGATAGCAGGAGGCTGAGGGATGGTGAGATGATCCTACGCATCGAAAATGGAGCAAGAGTTGCTGCTGTGGCCGTGGAAACCTACCCTCTTCGACTACCATCTGGTTTAGATTTAGTACTTAAGGATTGTTATTATGTGCCTGCAGCAAGCAGGAATTTGATTTCTATTTCATGTTTAGCACTAAGAAGGCTATGTAATTAGTTTTCTTAAGGACCATTGTAATATTCTTTATGAAAAGAAATAAAATTGCAAGTGGTTTTCTTATTAACGGTCTTTACCAGTTACATATTGATGTATCTATTTTAATATCGAGCAAAATGTGAATGCCATAAAATCAAAATGACCCAGGGATAGTCCAAATGATAGGTATCTATGGCACCTTAAGGCTAGGTCATATAGCAGAAAGATAGGATTAACAAATTAGAGAAAATGGGCTATTGAGTCCATTGACTTTCGAGTCATATCCAATTTGTGAATCATGTCTTCATGGCAAAATGACTAAAGCTCCCTTTTTGTAGGACATGGGAAAAGGGCCATGGATCTACTTGCCCTAGTACATACTGATGTGTGCGGTCCATTTGATGTGCCGGCTAGAGCAACTTTGTCTACTTCATAACCTTTACCTGATGATTTATCTCGGTAAGGGTATGTATATCTTATGAGACACAAGTCTGAAGCCTTTGAAAAGTTCAAGAGAATTCAGACATGAAGTAGAAAAGCAAACTGAAAAATCCATTAAGGTTCTTCGATCAGATCGAGGAGGTGAATACCTTAGTCAGTCAGGAATTTCCTAGACTATCTCAAGAAAAATGGCATAAGTCTCTCAATGGACTCCACCTAGAACACCTCAACTCAACATGGATTTTCAGAATGGAGAGAATCGGATCCTATTAGATATGGTCCGATCCATGATGAGCTTCACAGATCCTTCTGATTTTTCTTTGGGACATAGTCTGTTAACTGCTATATATTTACTAAATAGGGTTTCCCTCTAAAATCATTCCTACCACACCGTATGAGATATGGCATGGTAAGAAACCAAGTCTGAGTCATCTCAGAATTTGGGGTTGTCCGGCTCATGTCAAAAGACAACAAGCGGACAAGTTAGACTATAGGATCCTTTAGAGCTCGATTCATAGGATATCCTAAAGAGTCATTAGGATATTATTTCTACATTCCAGAAGACCACAATGTGATTGTGAGTTGCAACATGCCATCTTTCTTGAAAAATAGTTTATTCAAGATGGATGGCATTGGAAAGCATGATCAAGCTCGAGGAGAAAGTCTTCCAAGAGCAACGAGCTAAGGACCCTAATGGAACCAAATCAGGTTGAGCCAATATAATCACTACCTCCTCCTACCTCGTAGATTGGAAAAGGATTTTCTCATCCCCCTGAGAGGTACTTAGGTACTATTTTAGAGAAAGTAGAGAAAATATTCCTCATAGGTAATAGGTAATGGGGTTCATGGTGATGATCCCAAAACCTATGATGAGGACGATATCAGATATCGACTTTGAGAAATGGTTAGAGGATAATGAAGTCAGAAATTGACTCGATGCACTCAAACCAAGTCTGGAACCTTGGTAGATCTATCTGAAGGTATAGTACCTATTGGGTGTAAATGAATCTACAAGAGAAAGATTGGTGCAGATGGAAAATGTGGAGACATTCAAAGCTAGATTTGTAGCAAAAGGGTATAGTCAGCATGAAGGTATTAACTATCAGGATATCTTTTTGTCAGTAGCCATGCTAAAATCCATCCGCATATTGCTTGCTGTTGCAGCCTATTTCGATTATAAAATATGGCAAATAGACAAAAAAATGACGTTCTTAAATGGATGCCTTGAGAAAGATATCTGTATGGAACACCCACTAGATTTCACATCTAGTGATGCTGATCACAAAGTATGCAAGCTGCCAAGGTCCATATATGGACTTAAGCAAGCATCTCGGAGCTGGAATACTCATTTTAATGATGTGGTCAAATTATTTAATTTCATCAAGAATGAGGAGTAACTATGTATTTTCAAAAAGGTTAGTGGGAGTGCTATTATCTTCCTCGTATTGTACGTGGATGATATCCTCCTGATTGGGAATGATATTTCCATATTGAGTATAGTTAAAATATGGTTATCTAAAGAATTCTCCATAAAAGACCTAAAAGAAGCATTCTTCATTCTAGGAATTAAAGTCTATAGAGATAGACCGGATAGGATGCTAGGTCTTTCACAGAAGATGTACATAGAGGAAGTGCTAAAGAGGTTTAGCATGGAAAACTATAAGAGGGGATTGGTACCCTTTAGACATTGCATTCATCTCTCTAAGAAAATGTGTCCCAACACACCTGAGGAGATTGAACGCATGAGCAAGATCCCTTATGCTTCAGTAATAGGGAGCCTCATGTATGCCATGTTATGTACATGACCTAATATAGCCCATGCTGTGAGTGTCACAAGCAGATATCAAGTCAAATCCAGATGAAGAATACTGAACTTCTGTGAAATGTATCCTTAAGTACTTAAGAAGAACTAAGGATATGTTGTTGATTTTTGGTAATGAAGAACTCCAAGTCCAAGGGTATACAGTCTCGAATTTTATATTCGATATAGATAATCAAAAGTCGATATCTGGGAGTTTGTTTGTGTGTAATAGTGGTGCTGTCAGTTGAAAGCATTCCAAACAGACAATGATAGCAGATTCCACCATGGTAGCAGAGTACATCACTACATCAAAAGCTGTGAAGGAGGCATTCTGGTATAAAAAGTTTGCTGCAGAGATTGGAGTAATGCCATCGGATGCCATTCCTCTATACCATGATAATAATGGCATCATAGCCCTTGCTAAGGAGCCAAGGTCTTACCAGAAATTCAAGCACATCGAGCGGTAATACCACCTCATCCACGATTACCTCAAGAAAGATTACGTCGAGGTCAAGAGAGTCGACTCCGTAGATAATGCGGTAGACCCACTTACAAAGCCGTTGGGCTAGCAGAAGATCGAAGCCCAGCTTGAGAAGATGAAACTTAGATTTGTAGCCAATTGGCTTTAGATCAAGTGGAAGTTTGTTAGATATGTGTGCCCTAGAAGCTAGATTGACTGACACTTGTAATATACTTCAAAGGGCAAAATTATAATTTTGACTATAAATAATAAAATAGGTTATTTTCTATCACAATATGTATTTGAAAGTATCTATGATACATTCCTTGAGTTAATGGTAATGATAGTTCATATTTTTAAGAGTTGAAAATTTAAGACATGAATTTTCATTATTAACTCATAAAATGCTTCCGATTGTAGGATCATCCTGAGGATGGTGATTGATCCGGAAAGTTGGTGTACGATTACTTCTTTAGGTTAGATGAGTCTTGAGTCTATGGTGTAGAGACACTGGAGCGAGAGTATAGGTACTCATTAGAGAATGAGGGCACTGAACATGACCATCTCGAGCAGTCATGAGGAAGTCTACCTTCTCGTCGATGACTGGCTCGAAGCTGCAGTGGTGTATCTGATTCTTTGACCTGAGGTGCATCAGCATTTCACCTTGAAGGTGTTATAGTTTGACTATACCATAACTCGGTCCCCTAGTCATTCAAAATCTTGAGGTGTATGTTGGCTATAGCATGTTCATTGTAGGAATTGGATTGCACCAATAGAAGATCTATCTACCTCGGTAGATGAGAAGTAGCCCTATGATAATCATGAGAATCAAGTCCATAAGCCTATGGCCATGGCAGAGTGAAATAATAAAAAGAGTAGTTTCTATTAGGGGTTTCACATTGGACTTGAATCGAATGATTAATTTATATGATGGATATTAGGGTTTAACAAGATCACCTTAACCCTAATCTGGTCGGAGCTCAAGATAGAGGAACCTAATCACTAGGTAACTTCACTGAGAGGTTTGCTTTCAGTTTTGATGGGTTGCTACCATATACTACTAGGGTCACTGGTGGATTTTGTGAGCAATTAGAATGATTTGGATGATCGATCATACTAGTTGTCTAAATTAGAAAAGTTCTAATCCATTGAAAGGTGTTTCGATGATGTTGATGATAGAGATCATGACATATCCCATTACCATATGGAACTGAACCTAATTGGGTCACACAAACAAGAGTTTGGATCTAGATGTCATCAATTGGACTAATCCAATTCAATTAATTTGAATAAAATTCAATTAGGTTTAAAGAAATCGTGCTAGCATACGATTGAGCCTAATGTTCTCCTTTAATAATCATTAAAGCTTGTCTCAATGGAGCCAAATGTATTTGGACTCACTCCAGAACCTTTACTTGGTCTGACTGGAGCTTGTCCAAATTAGAAAAGGATTGTCTTAATTTATGAGATAATTTAAGACAACACCTGTTATTTTCGATCATCTGCTAATTCCTATTTTCGGACATTGGTCAAATGTTGAACACGGACACTTAGACATTTGCCCATGTGTTATACGCCAATAGGAGAGTACTTGGGGCCTTGTCCCCCTACTAAATACAGATAGAAAGAGGGTGCATGCCTAGGGAGGCATGTGCCCCCATGAGGATCAAAGAGGAGTCCCATACAGATGGGACTCCAGGGTTGCTTCAGAGGATTAAACTCTATAGCACCAAGAACTCTTGTTTGACTCAGTCTTGGCGCCACCTTAGGAGGGTTTTGAGGATCTCTCATCTGATTGGATTAGATGATGTCATCTCACCAATCAGATTTATATTTGATTATTCAAAGGGTCATGATTGGTCGGGATGATGTGGCACTGCATGGCGTAGCAGGATCTATATAAACCCTATCTGCGCTTAGGTTTTTAATGCTTCTACCTTTAGCCCATGCTAGAAAGCCTCTCCCTCCTTCTCCATGCCATCCTCTAGTCCTCTCTCTCCTCTCCATGCCCAAGGGATTTTGGGCATGAATATGGTGTGATCCAAGCAAGTGAAAGGCGCCAGAAAAGGAAGAAGGCAGCACTACTGCAAGAGACAACAACAGTTCTTCAAAAGGAGTTTTGAAGACCATCAAAATCAGATCTAAATCTAATTTTTTAGAGGATTGATTGAGAAGAAAAAGATCTCCAGATCCTGCCTGAATGGATATCGATAGAGGTCAGGTGCTTGCATGGCTACATCTAGAACCTCAGGCAAACATTGGGATCATCACAAGATAATTAGATTATCCAAAATAAAGGTATAATTAAATTAGATTTAATTTTTATTATCAAATCAATAAGATCAAATATGAGGAGTCTCAAATCTGACTAGGATCTCCAAGGAAAAATTTTTGAAATATCCCTCCTGATCCAATCAGATCTGAACGAATCTGATCCAAAAATTAGGTTTTTCCCTTCATAGTGGCCATCTATCTGCACATTGCTTGCCATTGCAATAAATTTCAATCATGAAATATCATAGATGGATGTTAAAATGGAGATCATAAATGGATATCTTAAAAAAGATATCTATATAGAACAACCGCTTGGTTTCACATCCATTGATGGTGATCACAAAATTCTGCAAGCTACAAAGGTCCATCTATGGACTCAAGCAAGCATCTCAGAGTTGGAATACTTGATATAATCAAATTATTTGATTTCATCAAGAACGAGGAGAAATCAAGTATGTTCAGGAAGGTCAGTGGGAGTGCTATTGTCTTCCTCGTATCGTACATGCATGACATCCTCCTAATTGAGAATGATATTCCCATGCTGACATAGGCCAAAGTATGGTTATCTAAGAAATTTTCTATGACAAACCTAGGTAAGAAATCCTTCATTTATGTTTTTAAGATCTATAGGGATAGACCGATGAGGATGCTGGGTCTCTCAAATAGAGGAGGTGCTAAAGAGGTTCAGCATGGTGAACTCTAGATCCAAAGATTTGCAGACTCAGACTTTATGTCTGATAGATGATCGAAAATCGATGTCTAAAAATTTATTCCTATGCACTGGTGGTACTATAAGTTGGAAGAGTTCCAAGAAGATGGTTCCACCAAATCCGTAATTATCTCGAGAAGGATACGTCGAGGTTAAGAGAGTCAACACCGTAGATAATGCGACTGACCCACCGACAAAGCCTTTAGGCCAGTAGAAGATCCAAGCCAATCTTTAGAAGATGGGACTTAGATTTATAGCCAATTAACTCTAGGTCAAGTGGGAGTTTGTTAGATGTGTGCCCTAAAAGCTAAATTGGCTGACACTTGTTAAATATTTTCAGAGGCATTTTTATAATTTTGACTTAAAATTAGTTAAAGGGTTATTTATTCTATCACATTGTATATTAAAGTGTCTGTGATACATCCATTAAGTTAATAGGCATGATAACACATATTCTTAAGAGTTGAGAACTTAAGGCATGTGTTATCATAATTAACTTATAAACTGCTTCCGATCATCAGATCATCATGAGGATGATGATCGATCCAAAAGATCGATGTACGATCACTTTTTTAGGATAGATGAGTCTTGAGTTTATGGTGTAGAGACACCGAAGTGAGAGTATAGGTACTCATTAGAGAATGAGGACACTGACCATGACCATCTCAAGCAGTCATAAGGGAGCCTATCTTCTCGTCGATGACTAGCTCGATGCTGCAGCGTGTGTCTAGTTCTTTGACCTGAGGTACATCGACAGTTCACCTTGAGGGTGTTATAGTTTGACTACACCATAACTCAATCTCCTAGTCATTCGAAATCCTAAGCTGTATGTGGCTATAGCATGTTTATTGTAGGAATTGGATCGCACTAAGATGGGATCTATCAACCTTGGTACAGGAGTAGTAGTCCTATATAGATATTGTGGAGGTGTCCCATTCAAATGGGATTTGAATGGGTCAAACATACTTAATGAGATCAAATATCTAGGAGATAAGTTGCTTGCACCATCCAAATATTATCTCTCCATCTCCATGCCAACTTTTTCTAAAGGAGTCCTTCTGCATGTTAAACTTTGACCTGTTCAAAGTTATATGCGAAGGGACTCTTAACTAGGTCTATAAATAGGGCCCTATGCAAGCTGTTGTGCATTGTGATTTCTCTATGGTGAAGTCCTACAAAAATATTTATCTCCACACCTTTCTCATCTGATCCTCTCTCTCTTCTCCATGCCCAAGAGTTGGATAAAACCTACGAGCAAAGATCAAGTTCCATTGGCATGAAGATCAGCGAGAGACGATGGTGCTCATGAGATGAACGTGCAGCCTTCAGAGTTCATTTTGAAGGCTCTACGAAAAGACATCAGATCTGATCTTTGGAGATTAGATCTAGAAGGAGTAGACTTACAGATCTGACCTAAGTGGATACTGATAGAGGTGGGACGTATCTGTGCCTCAATCAGAACCTCAGATCAGTCATTAGATCATCACAATGGGTAAACAGTTTACCCGATCAGGTTATAACTATTATCATTATTTTTGTTTTTATTTTACTTCTAATTTTAGATAAATCTTATCAGATTTGAGTTCTCAGATCTGATTGGATCATAGAAAATTTTTAAAATTATTTTGCTTCAAATCTGATCCGATCTATTGCATCCTGCAGCAGAAAAATTTGATTTTTTCTTCAACCAATATCAGAGCCAGGTTGCTGCTTCTAGATCTATCTTTAGATTGATCTAAAATTTATTTCTTATGATTTGATTATTTGATTTTTAGATGTTACAAAGGATGTAATCAGATCTAAAATCAAAAATTACATATTTTAAATATATATGTTTGACATATACAATGCATGTTCTAGTCTAGATCTGTTGTTCCATATCATGATAATTTTTAAATATATTTTAGATTAGATCTAATTTAATTTTTTATAATTTAATCATTTAAATTTTAGATGTTACATTAGATGTAATCAGATCTAAAATATAAGGTCTAATATAAAATTTTGATATATATGATATAGGCAACATATGTCTAGACTAGATCCCTAGTTTAATCTCATAGTCTAGATCAAAAATTTTATGAAATATTCATTTAATTTTTTGAAGATTATATGACTAGATTAGTTAAATTTCAGATATTATATGTGATATAATTAGATCTGAAAGCATGAGATGCATTTAAAAATTTCATATGTATGACATATGCAATGCATGTCTAGACTAGTTCCATAGATCTATGCCATAAGTAGTCTAGATTAAAAATTTTTGATGAGATCATTTAAAATTTTATTTTTAGATATTACATCAGATATAATCAGATCTGAAATATAAATTTAAATCTTAAATTTGATACATAAGATGTATGCAAAACATGTATAGATTAGATCTTAAATCATGTAATAATTATATGCTTTAGATCTAATAGTTTTGTAGTATAGCTTATATTTTTGATTAAGGCATTCTCCTTAGCCATCCGATCATAAGAGTATGAAGGGTTTAAAAGCCCTCTCTTTTCATTCGATGGGGTGCTCCTATGGCATGTAGGGGGGCTGCATGTTTGCCCTTAATCAGAAATCGAAAACTTACTTTTCTGCAAAATCCTAGATCTTGAAATCCTAAAATTTTTATACATGTTTTGTTATTAAACCCTTGGACTTAATTAAAAATTAAGTTTATGAAATTAATTTGGTCTAAAATTATGAATTTTTAGATCTAAGATACCTTCATAAATCATGGGTTCTGGTGTGGGCAGCTTAATTAGGTCTAGCAGTTGATCAAACCGAATCAAGAGTTGGTTAGGTGGGATCAAGAGTGCTTAGATTTGATCAGTCTAATAGGATTATGTTTGAGTCAAGGTTGACTCATAATCACATGTGGTCGATCAAGTTAAGACCTAATTTAGCTCCATGGTTCAAGCCTGGATTGTAAGCTAACTCGATCAGTTCTGATCAGACAAGTCGATGTCTAAGGTAAGTATGGCAGATATGACCAGTGGTCTTTAATTAGAAGCTACTCAACCGAATACATTCATGGTGAGTTAATGGAATATTTCTCCCATTGATCTCACTTACCTGATCAATTAAGTCGATCCAGTTCGGATTTGAGGTGGCTAACGACTCGAGCTAACCCATACCACTAAGTTAGTCATAAATGTTATGACTAGTTGAGTTTAGGAGACTAAATCAAATCTTTCTAAGAAAATATTAAGTCCTAAGTCTTCCACCATTGTAGATGTATGGGCTCTTTTCGAGGTTGATTATTCTCAGCTGGATACAGTAGTTCAGTTGCACCGAAAAGATGCAATCATGTCTATTAGACATTGAATGCTAAAGGTTGGAGGATGGGTTAGGCTCAATATTTTGGATACGGTGAGGGACCCAATCAGAAATCTAATTTATGCAAATGGTGGGTTTGACATAACTAAGGAGTGGAGCAATATTTCGGGCATGGTGAGCTTCATGAATTAGAGATTAGGTTTGGGTGCACCATGTTTAGAGAAATATTGGATAAGAGTTGTCCACTCATCAATTGACCCATCACTAATAACTGTTGGGTGAGGTGGTGAGCAAGTTGATGGGACTGCACCACCCACTAGAAATCAATAATCATGGAGATTTTTGCATCACTGCCAAGGAAGTGTAGGGATCCAAAAAAATAGTGGGAGCCTAATTTGTTTAAAAATGAAGCTCCTAAATAAATTAGTTGAGTCAAATTATATGTCTAACTAGAAACTTTGACTCTTTATAGGAAAATATCTACATTAAAACTCCTACCCCGAATCCTAGATACCCATAAGTTGACCAGATCAATTTATAAGGATTAGCTAAAGAACTTCAAAATTATTTTGGTTTCAAAAAAGTTGACCTATGTATTAGACCAGGACCTCCCCTTTACCAGCTTGTTCGACTGCTAATCAAAGAACATCTCATGAGAAGTGGTCTGACGATCATAGCAAAGTAAGGTACCATATGTTGGGCTCAATGTCAGATGAATTACAACACCAACATGAAGACATCAGGACTACTCACCAAATATTGGCGCACCTACAAGAGTTGTTCGATGAATAGAGTCGCATAGTGCGTTATCAAGTCTCGAAGAGACCTTTTAAGGTGCAAATGCATGATGGATAGTTGGTCCAATATTATTACTTGGCAAATGATCAAGGATCTAAAGAGCTTGAAAAGCTCAGAGTCTTGATGGACAAGGAACTATAGATTGATGTGATCTTGCAGTCCTTGATTGATTCGTATGGGCAGTTAATTATGAACTTCCATATGAATAAGCTCCAGTGCACCTTAGCTGAGTTAATAATTATGCTGGTTACTGCTGAGCAAAATTTGAAGGGTTCAAAGGACTTAGTTCTGGCTATGAAGCAGACTTAGAAGTCCTTTGGAAAGAAGAAGAAGTCTGCAAAGAAGCAGAAAATAGAAGGAGAAAAGAAGGGCAAGCCAAAAAAGAAAGCCACGAAGAAGGAAAAGTGTTTCCACAATAACTCCGATGACCATTAAAAGTGAGACTGCCCTACATACTTGACTAGTCTAAAGAACAAGCAGGAAGAAAGACCTTCTAAAGGAATGCTCGTCATTGAGTCTATCGAGCAAAACGTGAATGCCATAGGATCAAAATGATCTAGAGATAGTGTTAATGAAAGGTACCTGTGGCACCTTAGGCTAGGTGATATAGCTGAAAATGGGATTAACAAATTGGAAAAATTCGGACTAATGGATCTATTAACATAACGAGTCATATCCGATTTATAGATCATGCCTTCAAGGCACAATGACCAAGGTTTCTTTTATGGGACATGGAAAAGGACCATAGACCTACTTGCCTTGGTACATATAGATGTGTGCTTTCCATTTGATATGCCGGTCGGAGGCAATTATGTCTACTTTATTATCTTTATCGATAATCTATCTTGATATGGGTATGTGTACTTGATACGACATAAGTCTGAAGCAATTAAAAAGTTTAAGAAATTCAGACACGAAGTAGAAAAGTAAATCAAAAAGCCAATTAAGATTCTTTGATCAAATCGAGGAGGTGAATATCTTAGTTGAAAATTTTTGGACTATCTCAAGCATAGTGTATAGTTTCATAATGGATTCTGCTTGGAATGTCTCAACATAATGAATTTTCAGTACGGAGAAATCGGATCCTATTAGATATGGTCCAGTCCATGATGAGCTTTATGGATCTTTCTGAGGTTTTTTAGGGATATAGTTTAATGACGGCTATCAAATTACTAAATAGGGTTCCATCTAAAACTATTCCTGCCACTGGATATGAGATATAGCATGGTAAAAAACCAAGTCTGAGTCATCTCAAAATTTAGGTTGTCTGACGACGGACAAGTTAAAGTCTAGGTCCCTTAAAGCTCAGTTTATTAGATATCCTAAATAGTTATTAGGATATTACTTCTACCTTTCGAAAAACTATAATGTGATTGTGGGTTGACACACCATTTTTGAAAATAATTTATTCAAGATGGTGGTGTCAAAAGATAAATTAAGCTCAAGGAGAAAGTCTCGAAAGAGCAATGAGCCAAGAAACCTCAGGAACCCAGTTAGTCTGAGCCAATCAGCAATTTACTACCTCCTCCATCTCATATGTCAAATAGGATTTTTCATCCTTCTAAAGGTACTTAGGTATTATTTTAGAGGATTTAGAGAAAATGTTCCTTATGAAAAATGGGTTCATGATGATGATCCTAGAACCTATGATGAGGCGATATCAAATATCGACTCTCAGAATTGGTAAGAGGCAATGAAGTCAAAGATTGACTTGATGCACTCGAACTAAATCTGGATCATGGTAGATCCACCTAAAGGTATAGTACCTATTGGGTATAAATGGATCTTCAAGAGAAAAGACAAGTGTAGATGAGAATGTGGAGACATTCAAGACTAGGCTAATGGTGAAAGGGTATTAGGATACCTTCTTATCGGTGCCCATCCATTTGCACATTCCTTGCCATTACAGTATATTTCAATCATGAAATATCGTAGATGGACGTGAAAACGAAGTTCATAAATAGATATCTTGAGGAAGATATCTATATAGAACAACCGCTCGATTTTACATCCAATGATGGTGATTACAAAGGTCTGCAAGCTGCAAAGATCCATCTATGGACTCAAGTAAGATCTTGAAGTTGGAATACTTAATGTAATCAAATCATTTGATTTCATCAAGAACGAGGAGAAATCAAGTATGTTCAAGAAGGTCAATGGGAGCGCTGTTGTGTTCCTCGTATTGTACATAGATGACATCCTTCTGATTGAAAATGATATTCCCATGCTGATATAGGTCAAAGTATGGTTATCTAAGAAATTTACTATGATAGACCTTGGTAAAGCATCTTTTGTTTTTGTTTTTAAGGTTAATAAGGATAGACTGAAGAGGATGCTGGGTCTCTCAAATAGAGGAGGTGCTGATGAGGTTCAGCATGGTGAACTCTAGATCCAGGGGCATGCAGACTCAGACTTTATGTATGATAGATGATCGAATGTCCATGTCTAAAAGTTTGTTTCTGTGCACTGGTGGTACTGTAAGTTGAAAGATTTTCAAGAAGATGGTTCCACCTAATCCATGATTACCTCAAAAAGGATACGTCGAGGTTAAGAGAGTCAACATCGCAGACAATGCGACTGACTCACTAACAAAGTCTTTAGGCCAGTAGAAGATCCAAGCCCATCTTGAGAAGATGGGACTTAGATTTGTAGCCAACTGATTTTAGGTCAAGTGGAAGTTTGTTAGATGTGTGTCCTAGAAGCCAGATTGGTTGACACTTGTTAAATACATTCTAGGGACATTTTTATAATTTTGACTTAGAATTAGTTAAAGAATTATTTATCTTATCACATTGTATATTAAAGTGTCTGTGATAGATCCATTGAGTTAATAGGCATGATAACACATATTCTCAAGAGTTGAGAATTTAAGGCATGTGTTATCATAATTAACTCATAAATTGCTCCCGATCGTAGGATCATCATGAGGATAGTGATCGATCCGGAAGATTGGTGTACTATCACTTTCTTACGATTAATGAGTCTTGAGTCTATAGTGTGGAGACACTGGAGCAAGAGTACAAGTACTCATTAGAGAACGAGGGCACTAAGCATGACTACCTCGAGCAGTCATAAGGGAGCTTACCTTCTCATCGATGACTAGCTCGATGCCGCAACGTGCGTCTAGTTCTTTCACCTGAGGTGCATCGACAGTTCACCTTGAGGGTGTTACAGTTTGACTACACCATAACTCAATCTCCTAGCCATTCAAAATCCTAAGGTGTATGTTGGATATAGCATGTTTATTGTAGGAATTGGATCGCACCAAGATGGGATCTATCAACCTCGATTGTGGAGTAGTCCTATGACGAATATAGGATCGAGTCCTAAAACCCATGGCCATGGTAGTGTGAAATAATAGAAAGGAGTTTCTATTAGTATTTCACATCAAACTCAAATCGAATGATTCATTCATATGACAGGTGTTTGATTTGATGAGTTCACCTTAACCCTAATCCCGTTGGGGCTCATGATAGAAGAACCCAATCACACAAGTAGCTGCACTGAGTGTTTCGCTATTCAGTTTTGATGGATTGCCACCATATACTACTAGGTATCACTGATGGATTTTAGGATCAATTAGAATTATCTTGATGATCGATGATTTTAATTAGATGAATTGAAAGAGTTCTGATCCATCGAAAGGTGTTTCGATGATGTCACTGATGGAGATCACGGTATGTCCCATTTAAAGAGAAAAAACCTATTTTTTGGATTAGGTTCATTCAAATCTGATTTGATCAAGAGGAATATTTCAAAAATTTTTCTCTTAGATCTAAATTAGATTTGATACTTTTTAGATCTGATTGATGGATCTAATAAATTAAATTAAATTAGATTTAATTTATACCTTATTCTTGGGTAATCTTATTATCCTATGATGATCCTACTGATTGCCTAAGGTTCTGGATATAGCCATCCAATCACCTGGCCTCTATCGGTATCCACTCAGGCAGAATTTGGACATCTTCTCCTTCTCAATCTTTCCTCCAAAGATCAGATCTGGATCTGATCTTGAAGGTCTTCAAAATAACTTTTGAAGATCCAATATCGTCTCTTGCAGCAGTGCTACCTTCTTCCTTTCTTGTCACCTTTCTTTTGCCTGGATCGCACCAAATTGAAGCTCAAAGCCCCTTGGGCATGGAGAGGAGAGAGAGGATCAGAGGTAGGCATGGAGGAGAGAGGGAGATGGCTATGTGGCATGGGTAAGGGGAGAACCTTTCTAAACCTAGGTGCAGATAGAGTTTATGTAGACCCTGCTATGCCATGCAGTGCCACATTATCCCGGTCAATCATGTCTCTTTGTACAATCAGATCTAAATTTGATTGGTAGGATGACATCACCTGATCCAATCAGATGAGAGCTCCTCTCCAACATCCTTAGGTGGCACCAAGACTGGTCAAAGTAGAGTCTTAGGCGCCACCTATGTTTATTCCATGAAGCAACCTAGAGTCCCATCTGTATGGGACTCCAAGAGTCATTATCCTTGGGCGCATGCCTCCCTAGGTGTGCACCCCCTCCTTTCCTCTTTCTAGCAGGGGACAAGAGATCAAATCTCTCTTCTTTGGATGCATGACATATGGATAGATATCTAAGTGTCAAAGATCAACGTTTGACCAAAGTCAAAAGACAAGAATTAGCAACTGACGAAAAATGGCAAGTGTTGTCTCAAATTAATCTCATAAATTAAGACAACCCTTTTCTAGCCTGGACAAGCTCCAATCAAACCAAGTAAAATTACCTAAGTGAGCCCAAACACATTTGGCTCAGTCGAGATAATATTTAATGATTATTGAAGGAGAACTTTAGGCTCAATCGTGTGCTAGCATGATTTTCTTGGACCTAATTGAATCTAATTGAAATCAAATGAACTGGGTTAGTCCAATTGATGATATCCAGATCTAAACTCTTATTTGTGTGATCTAGTTAGGTTTAATTCCATATGGTAATGAGATATGTCATGATCTCTATCATCAACATCATCAAAACACCTTTCGATGGATCAAACTTTTCTGATTCAGATAACTAGAATGATCGATCATCCAAATCATTCTAATTGCTCCCAAAATCCATCAGTGACACCTAGCAATATATGGTGGCAACCCATCAGAACTAAAAATGAACCTCTCGGTGTAGTTACCATGTGTGATTAAGTTCTTCTATCTTGAGCCCCGATCAGATTAGGGTTAAGGTGAACTCGTCAAACCCTAATATCCATCATATGAATTAATCATTTGATTCAAGTCCTGATGTGAAAATCTTAATAGAAACTCTTTCTATTATTTCACTCTGCCATGGCCATGGGCTTATGGAACTTGATTCTCATGATCATCATAGGGCTGCTCCTCATCCACCGAGGTAGATAGATTTTCATCTTGGTGCAATCCAATTCCTACAATGAACATGCTATAGCCAACATACACCTCAGGAATTTTGAATGGCTAGGAGATCGAGTCATGGTGTAGTCAAACTATAACACCCTCAAGGTGAATTATGCCGATGCACCTCAGGTCAAAGAACCAGACACACCACTGCAGCATCGAGTCAGTCATTGATGAGAAGGTAGACTTCCTTATGACTACTCGAGGTGGTCACGCTCAGTGCCCTCATTCTCTAACGAGTACCTGTACTCTCGCTTTGGTGTCTACACCATAGACTCAAGACTCATCTACTAAAAGAAGCGATTGTACACCAACCTTTCGGATCAATCACCATCCTCATGATGATCCTATGGTCAGGAGCATTTTATGAGTTAATAATGAAAATTCATGTCTTAAATTTTCAACTCTTGAAAATAAGAATTATCATTACCATTAACTCAAAGGATGTATCACAGACACTAAATACACATATGTGATAGAAAATAATCCATTTTATTATTTATAGTCAAAATTATAATTTTGCCCCTTAGAAGTGTATTACAAGTGTCAGCCAATTCTGGCTTCTAGGGCACACATATCTAACAAACTCCCACTTGACCTAAAGCCAATTGGCTACAAATCTAAGTCCCATCTTCTCAAGGTGGGCTTCGATCTTCTGCTGGCCCAACGGCTTTGTAAGTGGGTTTTCTGCATTATCTATGGAGTCGACTCTCTTGACCTCGACGTAATCCTTCTCGAGGTAATCGCGGATGAGGTGGTATCGCCGCTCGATGTGCTTGGATTTTTTATGAGACCTCGGCTCCTTAGCAAGGGCTATGGTGCCATTGTTGTCGCAGTATAGAGGAATGGCATCTGATGGCATCACTCCGATTTCTATGGCAAACTTCTTATACCAGAATGCCTCCTTTGCAGCTTCTGATGCAGCGATATATTCTGCTTCCATGGTGGAATCTGCTATTCACTATTGCTTGGAACTCTTCCAACTGACAGCACCACCATTGCACACAAATAGACTCCTAGATGTCGACTTTCGATCATCTATATCGGACATAAAATCCGAGTCTGTATATCCCTAGACTTGGAGTTCTCCATTACCAAAAACCAACAACATATCCTTAGTTCTTCTCAAGTACTTAAGGATACATTTCACAGAAGTCCAGTGTTCTTCACCTGGATTTGACTGATATCTGCTTCGTGACACTCACAGCATGGGCTATATCAGGTCGTGTACATTAGCATGGCATACATGAGGCTCCCTATTGCAGAAGCATAAGGGATCTTGCTCATGCGTTCTATTCTCCTCAGGTGTGCTAGGGCACATCTTCTTGGAAGAGATGAATGCCATGTCTGAAGGGTACTAATCCCCTCTTAGAGTTTTTCATGCTAAACCTCTTTAGCACTTCCTCTATGTACATCTTCTGTGAAAGTCCTAGCATCCTATTCGGTCTATCTCTATAGACCTTAATTCCTAGAATAAAGGATGCTTCTCCTAGGTCTTTCATGGAGAATTCTTTAGATAACCATATTTTTAACTATGGTCAACATGGAATATCATTCCCAATAAGGAGGATGTCATCCACGTACAATACGAGGAAGACAATAGCGCTCCCACTGACCTTTTTGAAGACACATGGTTCCTCCTCATTTTTGATGAAACCAAACAATTTGATCACATCATTAAAATGAGTATTCCAGCTCCGAGATGCTTGCTTAAGTCCATATATGGACCTTTGCAGCTTGCAATACCTTTGTGATCAGTATCACTGGATGTGAAACCTAGCGGCTGTTCCATATAGATATCTTCCTCAAGATATCCATTTAAGAATGTCGTTTTCACATCCATTTGCCATATTTCATAATCGAAATAGGCTGCAATAGCAAGCAATGTGTGGATGGATTTTAGCATAGCTACTGGTGAAAAAAGGTATCCTGATAGTCAATGCCTTCGCGTTGACTATAACCCTTTTGCCACTAATCTAGCTTTGAATGTCTCCACATTTCCATCTGCACCAATCTTTCTCTTGTAGATCCATTTACACCCAATAGGTACTATACCTTCTGGTGGATCTACCAAGGTCCAGACTTGGTTTGAGTGCATCGAGTCAATTTCTGACTTCATTGCCTCTAACCATTTCTCGGAGTCGATATCTGATATCGCCTCGTTATAGGTTTTGGGATCATCACCATGAATCCCATTACCTATGAGGAACATTTTCTCTACTTCCTCTAAAATAAGTACCTAAGTATCTTCTCAGGAGGATGGAAAACTCTTTCCGATCTACGAGGTGGAGGAGGTAGTGATTTATTGGCTCAACCTGATTTGGTTCCATTTGGTCCTTAGCTCATTTGCTCTTGTGAGACTTTCTCATCAAGCTTGATCTGCTTTCCAATGCCGCTATCTTGAATAAACTATTTTTCAAGAAAGATGGCATGTCGACTCACAATCACATTGTGATCTTCTGGAAATGTAGAAATAATATCCTAATGACTCTTTAGGATATCCTATGAATCGAGCTCTAAAGGACCTATAGTCTAACTTGTCCGCTTGTTGTCTTTTGACATGAGCCGGACAACCCCAAATTCTGAGATGACTCAGACTTGGATTTCTTACCATGCCATATCTCATACGGTGTGGTAGGAATGGTTTTAGAAAGAAACCCTATTTCAGTAAATATATTGCAGTTAACAATCATGTGTTCCAAAGAAAATCAGGAAGGTCTGTGAAGCTCATCATGGATCGAACCATATCTAATAGGGTTCGAATTCCTCCGTTCTAAAATTTCATTGAGTTGAGGTATTCCAGGTGGAGTCCATTGAGAGACTATGCCATTTTTCTTGAGATAGTCTAAGGAATTTTCGACTAAGGTATTCACCTCCTCGATCTGATCGAAGAACCTTAATGGATTTTTTAGTTTGCTTTTCTACTTCATGTCTGAATTCTTTGAACTTTTCAAAAGCTTCAGACTTGTGTCTCATAAGATACACATACCCATACCTAGATAAATCATCGATAAAGGTTATGAAGTAGACAAAATTGCCTCTAGCCGGCACATCAAATGGGCCGCACACATCAGTATGTACTAGGGCAAGAAGATCCTGTGGCCCTTTCCCCATGTCCTACAAAAGGGAGTTTAGTCATTTTGCCATGAAGACAAGATTCACAAATTGGATATGACTCGAAAGTCAATGGACTCAATAGCCCTTGATTTTCTCCAATTTGTTAACCCTATCTTCTTGCTATATGACCTAAGTCTTAGGTGCCATAGATACCTATCATTTGGACTATCCCTAGGTCATTTTGATTTTATGGCATTCACATTTTGCTCGATAGTTAAAAAATAGATACATCAATATGTAACTGATAAAGACCGTTAATAAGGAAACCACTTGCAATTTTATTTCTTTCATAAAGAATGTTACAATGGTCCTTAAGAAAACTAATTACATAGCCTTCTAGTGCTAAACATGAAACAGAAATCAAATTCCTGCTTGCTGCAGGCACATAATAACAGTCCTTTTAATACTAAGTCTAAACCAGATGGTAGTCGAAGAGGATGTTTCCCACGGCCACAGCAGCAACTCTTGCTCTATTTTTCGATGCGTAGGATCATCTCACCATCCCTCAGCCTCCTGCTATCCTCAAGACCCTGCATGGAAGTGCACAAATGAGCACTAGAACCAGAGTCAAGCACCCAACTAGATGCAGAAGAAATCATAAGGTTAGACTCAATAACGAGCATACCTCCAGAAGGACCTCCTCTTTTCTTATTCTTCAGGGTGGCCAGGTAAGTAGGGCAGTTCCGCTTCCAAGTGGCCATCGCTGTTGCAATGAAAATACTTTTCTTTTCAGCAACCTTCTTCTTCAGCTCTGCCTTCTTTCTTCTTTCCTCCTTCCACCTTTTATCTTTTTCATAGACTTCTTCTTCTTTCCAAAAGACTTTCTCTTGGAAGAAGTCCATTCCATAGCAAGAACTGAGCCTTTAGAACCTTTCATAGAAAGCTCAGCGGTAACCAGCATGTTCATAAGCTCGGCCAAGAATTTTGAAGTTTATGCATATGGTAAGTTCATGATGAACTGCCCATATGCATCAGTCAAGGATTGCAGAATTATATCATTCTGCAGATCCAAGTCCTAACTTCACACCGAGCTTCTCAAGCTCTTTCCAATGTCCTTGATCATCATCAGACAATGATCTTGGACTGACTGCCCATCACGCATTTTAGCCTTAAAACAGTCATTTTAGTGACTTGATACTTGGCTGCACGACTCTGTTCACCAAACATCTCTTGTAGGTGAGCCAACATTTGATGGACAGTCTTGATATCTTCATGTTGGTGCTGAAGCTCATCAGACATCGAGCCCAACATGTAATATCTGCCTTATTATCTTCGTCCAATCCATTTTTCAAGAGATGCTCTCTGTTCAGCGGATGGACGAGCTGGTAAGGTGGGAGGGTCCTGGTCCAAATACATGAGTTAACTTCTTGAAATCCAAAATAATTTTGTAGTTTCTGAGCCAATCTTTATAATTGGGTTCGGTCAGTCTATGGGTGTCCAGGATACGTGCTAGTGGGATTGGACGCAGACATTTTTTTCTGTAGAGAGTCAAAGTTTCTAGTTAGATATTGTAATTAAGACTTGACCAATTTATTTAGAATTTTATTTTTAAATAAATTAGCTTCCACTATTTTCTCGGATCCCTACACTCTTTCTGTAGAGATGCAAAAATCTCCATGATTAATGATTTCTAGTGGATGGTGCGGTCCCACCAACTGACTCATCACCTCACCTAACAGTTATTGGTGATGGGTTAGCCAATGAGTGAACAACTCTTGTTCAATGATTCTCTAATCATGGTGCACCCAAACTTGGTCTCTAATTCATGAATCTCATCCAAATATTGATCCACTCCTTAGTTAAGTCAGACCCACCATTTGCATAGATTGGATTCCTAATTGAGTCTCTCACCATATCTGAAATATTGAGCCCAATCCATCCTCCAGCCCATAGCATCCAATGCCTAATAGACATGGTTGCATCTTTTCGGTGCAACTGAACCACTGTAACCAGCCGAGAACAATCAACCCCGGGAAGAGCCCGCACATCTACAATGGTGGAAGACCTTAGACTTAATCTTTTCTTAGGGAGATTTGATTTAGGTCTCATTAAACTAGACTTGACATAGTCATAACCATTATGACTAACCTAGTGGCATGGGTTAGCTCGGATTATTGACCACCTCAGATCAGAACTGAGTCAACAAATATGGCCAGGTAAGTGAGACCGGTGGAATGGATATGCCATTAACTCGACAAGAATGCATTCAAGTCGAGTAGCTTCCAATTAAAAATCGATCGATCGTATCTGCCAAACTTACCTTAGACACCAAATTATTGAGCCAGAACCAATCAAATTAGCCTACAATCTAGACTCTAACCACTGAGCTTAATTAGGTCTTAGCTTGATCGATCACTCATGTGATTCGATCTTGACCCAGACTTAATCCTATTAGGCTAGTCAATTTAAGCACTCTTGATCCCATCTAACCAACTCTTGATTTAGTTTGATCATCCGCTTAGACCTAATTGAGCTACTCAGCCCAAACCCAATTTTATGAATATATCTTAAATCTGAAAATTCTTAATTTTTAGACTAAACATATTTCATAATCTTAATTCTCAATTAAGTTTTGTGTTCACAAACAAAATATGTAAATAAAATCCTAGGATTTCAGGATGTAATGTTTTGCAAAAAATAAGTTTTTTTGGATTTTTTATTAAGGATGAATGCACAGCACCCCTACACATCATAAGAACACCCCATCGAATGGAAGGAAAGGGCATTTAAACCCTACTTTATTCTTATGACTGGACGGCCAAGGGGAATGCCTTAATCAGAAATATAAAAACTACAAAACTAGTTAGATCTACATCATATATCTCATACATAAAATTGATCTAACTATAAACATGTTTTGCATACATCTCATGTATCATATCATGCATATTTTTTAGATCTAAATTATCTCATAATCATCTAAAAAATTAAATTTAAATTGATCATATCAAAATAAATTCTATTCTAGATAATTATGTAGAACTATTCTACAAGTAGTCTAAACATGCATTCATCATATCTCACATGAATAAAAATTAAATAACTTTATTTTTTATTTTTTAAATCTTATTATAATATTTATAATATTAAAAAATAGTAAATAAATTAATCTAAAAATTATAACTTAATTAAATTAAATTATGATCATGCAAGACTATATATAGAGCTATTCTATTCTACAACTAGTCATGCATCTTGTAGAACTTAGATCTAAATTATTTAATTTTTAATTTTTTTAATTTTAGATCTAATCACATCTTATGTGATATTTAAAATTATTTAATTATTATATTAAAATTAAATTAAAATTAGATCTAAATTATTTATAGGAACCTGGCTCTAATACCAGTTGAAGGAAAAAAATTATTTCTCAGATTAGGTTCGTTCAAATCTGATTTGATCAAGAGAAATATTTTAAAAATTTTTTTCTTAGATCTAAATTAGATCTAATACTTTTTAGATCTAATTTGATAAACCTAATAAAATAAAATAAAATAAAATAAATTAGATTTAAAAATTTGGTACTAAAGCACAGTGAGTTGCTTGGAAGTCACCATGGTGATCTCAGATCGGAGGGATACTTATGCCCATATTCCATCAAAGCAATTCTTGATAGTAGAAAAGCTCTGAAGTCGATCACGTTCAGTGTAGATGTAACCCTACATCTCATCTGCATGCCATACCAGTGTCTCCACACTCCTTGGTTAAGAGGACAACTAATCTATATGGCACACAATGATCGATACTCGATAAACATTGTCATCCTTGATAACAACATATCATTGGTTATGAATTATTTTAAGAACTAAATAACAAATTCTTCTTTGTCGATTCTAAATTATCCTAAGGACTTCATCACATCAGATATGAGTTTATTAGAAGATGAAAGATTTGTGATGAAAAAGATAGAATGACTTTTATTCAATTAATAATTCATATACAATTACATTAATTAGCTCAATCATCAATAGACTGATGATTGGCTTTGGGACACTATTTCCAACAATCTTCTACTTTGCCTAAAGCCAATCGGTGCAGTATCGTATACCCATCTTCGACTTGAAGTCGTCCAACTCCTTCACTGCAATGGCTTTAGTGAATGGGTCGGTCAGGTTCTCCTTTTCGTCGATCTTCTGAAGATCAACATCACCTCAATCCATGATTTTCTAGATAAGGTGGAAGCAATGCAGAATGTGCTTCATCCGTTGGTGTACTTTGGGTTCTTTCGCTTAAGCAATGGCTCCAAAGTTGTCACGGAAGAATAGAACTAGACCATCTAGGGAGGGTGCTAGTCCAAGCTCGGTGATGACCTTCTTCAGCCACACCACTTCTTTGGTAGCATTTGATGCAACAACATACTCTGCCTCGTACACTGAATCAGCCACGATGTGCTGCTTGAAATTTTTTCAGCAGATATCACCACCATTAAGGATAAACATGCACCTCAACATGCTTTTGCTGTCATCATGATCATACTGAAAACTGAAGTCTATGAATCCTATAAGTTTCAAGTCTGATTCACCATAATAACCCACTAGTTCTTAGTATTTCTCCAATACTTTAGGATGGTTTTAATAACCTCCCAGTGGCTCTTCTCTGGATCAGATTGGTATCTACTCACTATCCCTAGTGAGTATGCCACATCTAGTCACATACATATCATAGTGTACATAATAGAACCCACTATCAATGCATATGGAATTCTATTCATACGCTCTGTCTCTTGAGGTATTGTCAGACAATCCCTCTTCGAGAGAAAAATTTCATTGCCTATCGGTAGATAGCCCTTTTTGAAATTTTTCATACTGAACCTCTTCAACATAGTATTTATGTACGTAGACTAGAACAATCTAAGAAACCTTTTAGATCTATATCTATAGATCTTCATCCTTAAGATATAGGAAGCTTCTTCCAGATCCTTCATGGAGAACTGTGACGACAGTCTGATCTTTATTTCTTGTAATGTAGGAACATCATTTTTGATTAAGAGAATGTCATCCATATACAGAACGAGGAATATAACTATTGGACCATTAGCCCACTTATATATGCAGAGCTCTTCTTCATTCTTAACGAAACCATACCTCTTGATCGTCCTATCAAAATATATGTTCCTACTCTAAGATGTCTGCTTCAGTCCATAAATGGATCTTTGAAGCTTACACACCTTGGACTCATCTATGGATGTGAAACTTTCAGGTTGTATCATATACACCTCTTCATCCAGCTCTTCATTTAGGAAAGCCATTTTCACATCCATCTACCAGATTTCATAGTCCAGATGTGTAGCTATCGTAAGCATGATCCGAATGAACTTGAGCATTGCCACAGGAGAAAATATCTCATCATAGTTAATACCATAACATTGACAATATCTCTTGACAACTAGATGGGCTTTATAGGTCTCCATCTTTCTGTCTACGTCTCTTTTTTTTTTGAAGACCCACTTACATCTTATGAGTTTTACCCCTTCGGGTGGGTCAGCCAATATCCATACATCATTGACCTTTATGGACTACATTTTGGATCTTATGGCCTCAAGCCATTTTTCAGAGTTGGATCTCTGCATTATATCCATGTAAGTGATTGGATCCTCGTCGTTCTCATTGAGTTCAATAGGATTTTCATCCCGGACCAAGAAACCATAGTATCTGTCCGACTGATATGGTACTCTATCAGATCACCTTAAGGGTGCAGGTTCAGTATGCTCGGGATCTGATCGAATCAAATTCGATTCAGGTTTAACTACTTGTATCAGTTCTTTCACCTATCGAACTTCCTCAAGTTCGATCTTAGAGGCTTTAGTCCCTTCACCAAGAAACTTCTTTTCTAAAAAGACTACCTTAAGGCTGACAAACATCTTATGTTTATCAGCTAGGTAGAAGTAATATCCTTTGGTCTTTTTTGGTTATCCTATAAAGCTATACTTGTCAGACCTAGGTCCGAGCTTATCCGTTACTGAACGTTTAACATAAGTCGGACACCCCCAAATCCTAAGGTATGAGAGTATTGGCTTACGCTCTGTCCACATCTCATATGGCATTTTAGAAATAGACTTACTTGGAATCCTATTCAAAATATAACAAGCTAACTCGAGCGCATATCCCTAGAGAAAGATTGATAGACTGGTAAAGCCCATCATAGATTGAACCATGTCCAACAGAGTTTGATTCCTTCTTTCGGACACACCATTATGCTGTGGTATTCCAGAAAGAATTCATTAGAAGAAAATTTCATTCTTTCCAAGATATGTCAGAAATTCACTGGTAAGGTACTCACCCCCTCGATCAGATCGAAGAGTTTTAATACTCTTTCTAGTTTACTTTTCTACCTCATTATGGAATAGTTTGAACTTTTCAAACGACTCTGACTTATGCTTTATTAAATAAATATACCCATACCTCGATAGATCGCCTGTGAAGGTTATGAAGAAGAAATATCCATCATTAGCATTTGTACTCATGGGTTCACATACATCCATACGTACTAGACCCAGGAGTTCACTAGCACATTCATCCTTTTCAATAAAAGATGACTTGGTCATCTTCCCAAGAAGATAGGACTCACAAGTCGGAAGTGATTCACAATCACTAATCTCAAGAATTTCTTCTTGAGTCAACTTGTTTATTCTATTCTTGTTGATGTGACCTAAGCTACAATGCTAAAGATAGACATCTGATACATCATCTATTCTAGGGCATTTACCAAAGGTTTGAACTATGTTAACAGGCTGTAATAATAGATAAATTCTGTTATTTAATTATTCAACACAAACTATAATACCATTCAAAATGATATCACAAAAATTTACTTTTATTGAAAACTGATAACTATTCTTGGCTAAAAGGCCTACAGAAATTACATTCAATAAAAAACTTGGACAAAATGATAATCACTAAGAATAACACTATGAGAATTAATTACAAGGTTCATGACTCCTAAAGCTAGAACTGGAACTTATCTTCCATCTCCAACGTTCAGGAATCTCTCGCCTTCAGCAAATCTCCTGTTGACTTGAAAACCTTGCATCGAATTACAAATAGGATAAGAGCTTTCGGTATCTAATACCCAGATAGTAGCATCATAAAATGAGAAGTTGCAAGATGTTATCATATAATTACCTTGCCCAGCAACTACCTGCTTCTTCTTTGGCCTGTTTGGGTCCAAGGTGGCAATGTATTGAGGAAAGTTCCTCTTTCAATGCCCCTGCTTCTTGTAAAAGAAGCACTCCACCTGGCTTTGGTCAGGATTGTGCTTCTTGGTCTGACCCTATGCAGATGTTCCAACACGCGGCTGCACCTTCTTGCTTTTCTTCTTATTCTTCTTCCCTTTCTTAAAGGGTCGACCAGAAGAAGATCCTCCCACAACATTCACCGACCCTTTTTAGAGCTAACGATCCTTCTCAAAGTTCTGCAACAACCCCAATAACCAATGGTAGTTCACTGCAGGCTTTGTCATTATGAAATAAGTAAGGAATGGGAGGAAGGACTTAGGCAATGAATTCTGGATCGCATTCTTTCTGAACTGCTCATGCAAGGAAAAACCTAGCTTACTCAGGCATTCAATCAACACAATCATGTACAATACATGATCAGTGACTGATGCCCCATCCCTCATACGAGTGTTGAAAATGGCACAGCTAGTTTTGTGCCTTTCAATGTCGTCAGGTGTGCCAAAGGAGTCGTTCAACATTTAAAGCATCTCCTCGGACTAAATATTCTCAAACCTACATCTGAACTCATCATTCATCGCCACCAGCATAATACACCAAATGGTGGTGTGGTCATTGAGCCACTTTTGGTAAGTATCTCTCACCACACCAATATCATTCGGAGCTGGCTCCTTAGGTGCCAGATCAATCAATATATATAAAATTCATTCATGCTCCAAGACAATCTTTAACTTTCAATACCAGCTATCAAAGTTAGGTCCCATGAGTTTATCATTATCTAACAATGATTGGAGCGACAGGATAGTGGCCATTTCTACACAAAAGAAAAATCATAGATCTAATTAGTATATGAATTATTTACTCTAAAGACTTGGACTTTAGTCTAAAGGTTTTTCCACTATTTTATTCGAATCGATAGCCTCTACCTCCAATTCGAGAAATTATTTCTAATTCCTTACTGGATACTAGAATCCACATAGACTACACACGAGCCAAACTTTGGTTGGTCAACCCGTGTGCACCTATGGGTAGGTTCATAACCATTTGCTTCATCAAACAACTTTTAGTAGTTTTAATTTTGTCCCGAAAATCTAATCAATAGGCTTTGACCTCTACTAAAAAGATCCAGTTAGGTCCAACCATTAACATGACCATATTTGGTACATCAGACCAACGAATGATCAGGCCCGACATTGGTCGGCCAACCTAACCACTATTAGAAAGACATAACCAAATTATCATATTATAAATGATAATTCCATTAGTCAATAAGCACCAAGTCTTTGGACCTCCAATGATTATTAAACTAATTGATCCATTATCACTCAACTTAATGGGAGGCTATGACTTAGTTATCATCATAACTTTATCAATTTAAGGATCTAATAATTTAAAAAAAAATTATTAATTAATTTTTTTAAAAAATAACCAACCAATTTGGATCCTCCCACTGACTTCATCAAGTCAAGTCAATAAGGACCTAATTAAAGCCGGCATTAGGAGCACCTAAATCAGTTAAACTGATTTACCTAATTGACATGGGTGAGCCCAAATCGTCAAGTGGTCTAATCAAAACCTAATTCACTAGGATGGCCAGGTAAGTGAGATTAGTGAAAGGAAAATATCATTAACTCGTCAAAGACTGAATAAGTGCAAGTAGCTCTCAATTAAAAATCACTGGTCTGAGCTACTAGACTTACCTTAGACACCATCTGGTTTATTAGTTTTAATTTTAACCAACATAACAATTTTAGGTTCGACCATGAATCCATGAATCAAGTCCATTTGGTCCTTGTTAAAGACATGGGCTTGACCAACTACAACTATTATAATTTGGTCTAAAGAGTCCTCGACTTAGTCTAAATCAGCATTTGATTAGATTTGATCAATTACTCTAATTTAGTCCATTCTTTAACTAACTTTAGGTCTAACCCAATTAATGGACCTAATTCGACTAACCCGATAACCCATAATTTTATAATCAATATCTTAGGATCTTTAATTCATAATTCTAGACCCTTATTAATCATGCTTAATTCTTAATTAAGTTTAAGACTAAGGGTTGGGGTTTGGCATTTCGAAAACATCTTTTTCAAATTTTGAAAGGTTATCAACATCCTACCACTATTTCACTAAATAGGTCCACTCATTTCAAAAATGGATTAGCTTATTTTATAAACAAACACTAAATGTAGGTTTGATTTCATAAAACCAGCCAATGGACGTTGAGCCAACTTCTCAATCGAGCAGGCTAGGATCCCATCTGAGCTGGCTCGAATAGAAGTCGAGTCAGCTCGATTTCTAAGACAGTCGGCTTGGATAAAAAGTTAGAAGCCAAACATTTCCGTCGAGCAGACTCGGATTCTATCCGAGCAGGCCCGAATTGAAGCCGAGCTGGCTTGATTCCTAATCGAGCTGACTAGAGCAATAATCTAGAAAGTGTATCATGACTGGCATGCTGATTGAGCTGGCTCGATTCCTGAGTGAGCCAGCTCAACTAGCATACAAAACCTTCCTAAGATCCTATTCATGTTTAATCTAAATCTATGTACTCTACATAAAAAATTATGAAACTATTTAGATCTAATCTAAATACTAAATCATAATAAAATTTAGATTAAACATGTTCAAACATATCATAAAAATCATTAGATCTAATCTAAAGTTTTTATGATTAGTGTTATAGATCACAATGTATCAAGACAATCTTTCCACTATAAAGAATAAATCTTACAGCAGAACAACCTACAGTCCGTGCGATCATCATTTCTTATTTTTTAGATCAGATTACTATTTAGATCTAATCTAAAAATAATCTAAAACATGCATATATAATACATCAAAAAACCTGCTGCTCTAATATCAATTAAAGGGAATGCACAAGATTTCTAGCTTTGATTTTGAAACTTTTTTTTAAAGATTGCATAGCAAAAATGATTATTAATCATATTAATAATAAAAGCTATAGATCTAATCTGAAAATTCTACACTATACAGGATCTAATATACATATATATGCATGCATATCTGAAAAATAAAATATCAAGTGCAGTAAAATTATTTTACTGCTTCTACGTGTTCAGAACACATAACCTTTTCACGGATAGATGATCTTCTCAATTTGATCTCCATGATATAGATCTGATCATCGTGATATAGCCACACATGTGTCTGGCCTCTATAGGTGATCCATATGAGGTCTTGATCTCGATCAGTTCCTTCCGAGTGCTAGCTCGCTGTAGGAACCTTTGATGACTGATATTAGATCGAACTCCTTCAATTTTCTTCACCAGCTATTTGGACACTTTGGTTTGCTAATGTAGATAAGAAATATAGAAGATTTTTCTTTTAAATTGATAAGTGGTAAAAATATACTAATAAAAGTATTAAATTATAAAATAAATTAATTTATTTCTTTTAAAATTGATACTTTTATTAATCTTATGTAGGAATGAAGGCCACCAATATGAAGATCTTATTTTTCTGATTTAGATGAAATAAATTTCAAGCAAAACGAACTTCAAATGAGTCAAAAATTAAATTTCAAAAAAAAAAAGAGTCGATCTAGTTCAAATCGGCTCCGCAG
Organism: Cocos nucifera; assembly: GCA_006176705.1. Classification (NCBI taxonomy): domain Eukaryota; kingdom Viridiplantae; phylum Streptophyta; class Magnoliopsida; order Arecales; family Arecaceae; genus Cocos; species Cocos nucifera. The sequence goes on from QRFJ01005641.1 coordinate 52,706, forward strand.
ACCGCCCGGTTTGACCACACCAGACCGACCCACTGACATAGCGCTGACGTCATGACGTCAGCATTTTTTGTGGCACATGATGGATCGATTGAATGGCATTTCGAGGATTTCACATGAAAAAGCACCCTCTGATTGGCTGAAGAATGCGGCGGTCCATGCAACACCGGGCTCACGCATGGTCTATAGAGGATAATTTGAAAATTTTGTCTAATCCAATGGGTGCCTTTCACTGGGATTTGATCGGACGGTCGAAATGCCTGCACTGATGAATGGCATCCGCAGCTTCCGATCGAGATCCAATGGCTGAGATTCATTCCGACTTTAAACTAAAGATCAGAAGCCTTCCTATGCACGATCTGATGGCTCAGATTCAATCCAACGATTGATCCGATAGCTGCTATGAATTTCGACTTGATCTGAGATATTTTAAAGGGTTTTTAAATAATTTTTGGACCGTTTGATCAACATCCATGGTCAGAATCATCCAAGGTCCTAATTTGAGTTATTTTAAGAGTTCTAAACCTAATTTTCAAAAGATTTCGATGAAAAATCCTCCTTTTAGCCTATAAAAATAGAGGACCTGCTGTTGCCGTAAGAAGGGAGAGAAATAAAAAAAAAAGTGAGAGAAATAAAAGAAAAAAGAGAAAGAGAGGAGAGAGGTAGAAAGAGAAGAGAGATTTTTGAGAGAAAAGGAAGGGTTTTTAATTTTCTTTCTTTTCTTCTTCTGACAATCAGAATAGTGATCAAGGAGCTTCTTCTTCTTCACCAAGTTCTCCACACCAAGAGCGACGGACAATCAATTTCAGCAATCAAACAGTCTAATTTCTTTATGCTTTTTATTTTATTTGCTATTTTTGAACTTGTTATTATGAACTAAATTTTCTTTTACTAAGGCTAAGGTGTAGTCACTCTTTTGATGCAATATTCAGTGTGATTTATTTTTAATTTTTAATTTTATTCATAAAGAGTATATAAATCTAATCTTAATGCTTTTAGATTACTGGCCATCTTCTAATTGATCTGATGAACATAGATGTTACGGACCAAGTACATCTATGTTATTGCTTCTTGATTATATACCTTGTATTATGAATCAAATTAGAATTCATATGCATGCGAGAATTTTAGTGCGCTTTGGATGCAGCGTATTTTAATTAGAGGGTTTCACAAAATTTAATGCATTAATATTTATTTAAATTACACCTGGACCAAAGGGTAATTAATAAATATTAATAGTTTTGCTATGCCTGAACCAAAGGGTAGTGAATAAATTAGGAGACTCCACCATCACATGAAATAAAATTAATCTAATAATCTAAATATTGTATTGACTGAGTTGGTGAATCGATTGTCTTAGTAACATATTGCTCTTAAGTTTAAAACCCTAATAATTACACTCTCTCTATTTTTTAAAAATTTTTAATTATTTCTTTATTTTATTCTTTAATTTCTTATTCTCATAAATCGGTCTTCTAAATAAAGCATAGGAAAGAGCTTTTCAATACTTATTTTCCAATCCTCTTGGGATAATACTCTACTCATTCACTTTATTACTTGATCGACTGGTGCACTTGCCATAGCTATAAATTAGCATGCATCAAGTTTTTGGCACCGTTGCCAGGGATTGTGTCTAAAATAATATTAATATTTTGATCCTAGCTTTACTTTAGAATTTTATTTTTAATTCTTATTATTTGTAAAAAAAAATTTATTCAGTGCATGACACGTACTAGACATAGTAACTTATTACCTTTAGATCCAGAAATTGAAAGGACCATTAGAAGACTACAATAAGAAAGAAATATGGCAGTTGAAGATCCTAACGACATCAATCCAAGATTGGATATGGCGATCGAAGGATAGCATGAAGCTATTCGATCAGTACATCATCCATTAAATGATTACATCACATCATCTATAGCCGATGCAGCTTCAAGCATCAGAAGACCACCTGTACGAGCAAACTACTTCGAAATAAAATCGGCAATGATCCAGATGATTCAATTAACTATCCAATTCAGTGGACATGTGTATGATGATCCGAATGCCCATATTTCTAACTTTCTTGAACTTTGTGATACTTTTAAAATTAATGGAGTGTCGGATGATGCTATTAGATTAAGATTATTTCCTTTCTCTTTACGGGACAAAGCTAAGAGTTGGCTTCATTCTCTTCCTGCAGGTTCCATCACAACTTGGAATGTCCTAGCCCAAAAATTCTTAGCCAAGTACTTTCCACCTTCCAAGACTACCAAGATGTGCAACGATATCACTTCTTTTATGCAGATGGACATGGAGACACTATATGAGGCTTGGGAGCATTTCAAAGAATTGCTGAGAAGATGTCCATATCATCAACTATCCGTATGGCTTCAGGTACAAACTTTCTATAATGGTTTATCTCCTACTAATCGTTCTATGATTGATGCAGCAGCAGGAGAAAAATTAATCAAAAAATGAAGGAAGAAGCCTTCGATCTAATCGATGAGATGGCATCAAATAGCTATCAGTGGCAGATAGAACACATGATGCCAAAAAGACTAGCAGCTGTGCAGGGAGTAGATTGCGTGCCAACCTTACTACCTGAAATTGTAGCCCTTAGAGCCGAAGTCAACAACTTGAAGGGAACAGCTATGCATGTTCAGAGCATCACCTATGATCTGTGTGGAGGAGGACATGATACGAGCAATTGCCAGATAGGTAATCCTTTTGCTAAAGCAACTGATACAGCTAATTATATTGGTAATTTTTTTAGGCCGCAACAAAACAATCCCTACTCCAACACATACAATCAAGGGTGGAGGCAGCATCCAAATTTCTCGTGGAGTAATCAAAATGCAGCACAACAGCCACCCCCAAGATTTCAAGTACCTAAAAAGAAGTCCAACATGGAAGAGCTGATGGTCAAATTTATGCAAAACCAAGAAGCAACTATAAAAAATTTAGAAGCCAAACTTAGACAGGACCAAGCAGCAGCAATTCAAAACTTGGAGATGCAAATAGGTCAAATGGCTAAGATAATCTTCGAGAGACCTCAGGAATCCTTGCCCAGCAACACGGAGACCAATCCAAGGGAGCAAGTCAATGCTATCATCCTAAGAAGTGGTACAAAGCTGGAGGAGCCACATCAGAAGAAAGAGACTGAAGAGCCAACTACAAACAAGAAACCATCAACTAAAATTCATTAGTCACCAAAATAACCAGTAGATGGATGGTCTCCAGGTATACAATTTGTTGACCCAAATGTGAAGCCCTACGTGCTGCCACTACCATTCCCAGAGAGACAAATACAGCATCCAAATAAAGAATTTTCTAACTTTTTCAAAAGTTTAAAGAATTTACATATTAATATTCCTTTTGTAGATGCTATCACTCAAATGCCTAGGTATGCCAAGTTTTTCAAAGAAATCCTAACAAATAAGAAAAAACTAAAGGAGCATGAGAGAATAAATTTGAATGAAGAATGCTCAGCAATTCTTCAAAATAAATTACCACAGAAGCTAAAAGATCCAGGGAGTTTTACTATCCCTTGCATTATTGGTGATTGTAGTTTTGATAAAGTTTTATGTGATTTAGGAGCAAGTATTAATCTCATGCCTTTTTCTATTTTTAAAAAGCTAGATCTAGGAGAACTGAAGCCTACCACTATTACTCTTCAATTAGCCAACAGATCCATTAAATATCCAAGAGGTATAGTGGAGGATGTCTTGGTAAAGGTAAACAAGTTTATTTTTCCTGTTGATTTTATTGTTCTTGATATGAAAGAAGATTATGATGTACCCCTTATTTTAGGGAGACCCTTTTTAGCTACTGAAAGAGCTTTAATAGATGTTCAACAAGAAAAAATAATTCTTAGAATCCAAGATGAACAAGTTACTTTTAATATTTTCAAAGATACTAAACATCCTGATGATAATCAAACTTATTTTCTAATTGATATTATTGACAATTCAGTATATGAGAATTCTATAGAAAATAGGTTTGAGACTATAAAAGCTAGCAATGTCCAATTGAAAGAGGACTTGACCAAACATGAAAGTATTCCAATTGAAGTGGCACCAGATTGATTCAACTCAGAACTCAAAGAAAGTCAAGCTGAAGACTATAAATCAGAACTACTAGATAGGTTGTTTCTTTTCTTTTTAGTTTTGATTTTTTTTTTTTTTATTTTTTAGTAATTTATTGTTGCTCTTTTACTGCTCTGGTGTGTATTTTCAATTTTGCAGAAAAAAAAATCAATGAGAGCTCAAGCAAAATTTTCAAAGCTTTCAAAGAACCAGACTGAACCAAATCAGGTGTATTCCTTCCTATCCTTTTATTGCACCCTTTATTTTTCTTTCTCCTTTAAGACAATGTAGAATAAGTTTGGGGGTATAAATAAAAAAAAAAAAAAAAAATCATGTGTCAAGAAAAAAAATCTTGAGCAAGATAGACTGGACAAGTGATAAAAGATAGAAGGTATCTGCTAATGAATGTAATGAGTTAAAGAAGTAGATTAGTTGGTCAACTTTTAGCAGCCTACTTAGGTCATCAAAAGACTATTAGCACTTCTAATTGCACATGCATACTAACAAGGCATAAAGTAGGTATTGATTATAAGGCCAACTGAGGATTCAATTATCACTGAAAATTGATAATTAATATACATTCTAATCAAAAGAAACTTGAATTTAAGGAAAGAGCTACCTGCCTTAAAAATAAAGTGTAAAAGACAGAGTATATGTGGATTGCCCAAAGCCTAGTAACTGGATCTCTGCACCTAGGTCAAGTATGAAAATTCACGTAAAATGGTGAAGAAAAGGTCAGGATGCTCAGCACACAAAAAAAAAAAAAAAAAAAAAAAGAAAAAAAAAAGGTAGTGTGAAAGCTACCTTAATTCATGAGTATAAAATTGAGAATGTATAGAAAATTGACCAAAATAGGATGATAAGAGAGGATACTTTTGTCCTTTAATTTAACACTGAAATGCTAAAGTTAGTCATCACGAACACAAGTGCTGTAGATTTTTGATGTACTCTAAGAAAGTTTTTAATTGTATTGACTGCAAAATTTACTTTTGAAGCTTAATGCTTAGTTAGCAGTATTTTCTAAACTTTTTGACCTTTAGTCCTAGATTTTATCTTTTTGATGGATAATCTTATTGAAACATGGTATTAAATAAAACATTGCTAAGGGACTAGCAATGACTAAGTTGGGGTGTGTGATAAATGGTAAAAATATACTAATAAAAGTATTAAATTATAAAATAAATTAATTTATTTCTTTAGAAATTGATATCTTTATTAATCTTATTTAGGAAAGAAGGCCACCAATATGAAGATCTTATTTTTCTAGTTCAGATGAAATAAATTTCAGGCAAAACAAACTTCAAACGAGCCCAAAATTGAATTTCAAAAAAAAAAAAAAGAGAGCCGATCTGGTTCAAATCGGTTCAGAATAATCAGCTTAGCAGACCGTCCAGTTTGACTGCACCAGCAGACCAACCCACTGACGCAGCACTGACGTCAGGCTGACATCAGCATTTTTTATGGTGCACGATGGACCGATTGGAGGGCATTTTGGGAATTTCACATGGAAAAGCGTGCTTCGATTGGCTGAAGAATGCGGCAATCCATGCAACACCGGACTTGCACATGGTCTACAGAGGGCAATTTGGAAATTTTGTCTGATCCGATGGGCGTCTTTCACTGGGATTTGATCAGACGACCAAAATGCATGCACTGACGAACGGCATCCGCAGCTCCTAATCAAGATCCAACAACTGAGATTCATTCTAACTTTAAATTAAAGATCAGAAGCCTTCCTATGCATGATCTGATGGCCCAGATTCAATCCAACCATTGATCCGATGGCTGCTATGAATTTTGACTTGATCTGAGAAAATTTAAAGGATTTTTAAGCGATTTTTGGACCATTTGATCAATATCCAACGGTTAGTCCAGGATCCTAATTTGAGTTGTTTTGAGAGTTTTAAACCTAATTTTCAAAGGATTTCAATGAAAAATCCTCCTCTTAGTCTATAAAAATAGAGGACCTGCTGTTGCCATAAGAAGGGAGAGAAATAAAAAAAGGTGAGAGAAATAAAAAAAAGAGAGAAAGAGAGGAGAGAGGTAGAAAGAGAAGGAGATTTTTAAGAGAAAAAGAAGGATTTTTAATTTTTTTCCTTTTCTTCTTCCGACAATCATAATAGTGATCAAGGAGCTTCTTCTTTTTTATCAAGTTCTCCATATCAAGAGCGACGGACAATCAATTTCAGCAATTAAACAGTCTAATTTTTTTATGCTTTTTATTTTATTTATTGTTTTTGAACTTGTTATCATGAACTAAATTTTTTTTTACTAAGGCTAAGGTGTAGCCACTCTTTTGATGCAATATTCAGTGTGATTTATTTTTAATTTTCAATGTATTCATGAGGAGTGTATAAATATGATCTTAATGCTTTTAGATTATCGGCCATCTTCTAATTGATCTGATGAACATAGATGTTACGGACCAAGTACATCTATGTTATTGCTTCTTGATTATGTACCTTGTATTATGAATCAAATTAGAATTCATATGCATGCGGAAATTTTAGTGCGCTTTGGACGCAACGTATTTTAATTAAAGAATTTCACAAAACTTAATATATTAATATTTATTTAAATTACATCTGGACCAAAGGATAATTAATAAATATTGATAGTTTTGCTATGCCTGGACCAAAGGGTAGTAAATAAATTAGGAGACTCCACCATCACATGAAATAAAATTAATCTAATAATTTGAATATTGTATTGACTAAGTTGGTGAACTGATTGCCTTAGTAATACATTGCTCTTAAGTTTAAAATCCTAATAATTACACTCTCTCTATTTCCTAAAAAAATTTAATTATTTTTTTATTTTGTTCTTTAATTTCTTATTCTCATAAATCGGTCTTCTAAATAAAGCATAGGAAAGAGCTTTTCAGTACTTATTTTTCAATCCTTTAGGGACGATACTCTACTCATTCACTTTATTACTTGATCGACTGGTGCACTTGCCATAGCTATAAATTAGCATGCATCATAGATCTATAAACTCACAACCCTCGTTGCTCATAATCTAGAACCCAAATCCTAGATGGATTCTAAGGTATACATTCGTCCAAGAACCTTGTGCCTAGAATTCCTCATGTAGAGAAGAAACCCTCTCTTCTTTTTCTCACATGTTCTCTCTCTTTTCTGAGTTCTCTTCTGCATGCCTATAAAATCAGGTATTTTATAGATGTGCACAAATAAGAAAGGCATGAGGAAGAGGTCTAGATTAAGTGGTTATTCGTTCGAACTTAAATCCTATTTGAATTAAACTTGTAACCAGATTAAATCTATCCATTTGGGATGTGAGAAGGGAGGGCGTGTGCCCTCTTGTGCATGGAATTCTTCATGAGAATTCTCAATTATCATGGAGGATAGATGGTGCAATATTTGGGTGATGTGGCACATGGAAAGACTAGTCAAACTGGTCTCTTATTTGACATCCAATTAAACCAATCCAATCCAAATTGGTTAGTCTCAATTAGATTAAAATAAATCCAACTTATTTAGGCTTAGTTAAATCATAATCAAATAAAAAATTAATCAGGCCAAACCTTTGATCAGATCAGAGATCAAACCTTCTTGATGATTAGATCATCTTATAACATAATCGGGTCAAATCCAAATGAATCCAATTCAATTAATTTTGATAAAAAAAATAATCACTCAATCAAATTAAACTAATTAGCCATCAAATCATTAATTAATCTTTCATTGATCAGCTATTAGATCAAGTAGGAACCTCTTATGTGTGTGACCTCAAGATTCGAATTCTAAGTCGGTAGCATAGAAATTAATTTTTTGTACCAATCGATGTGATCATCTAGCAATGGTATCCGATGTTTGGATAGGTTAAAAAGTTGCAACGCAACAATGATTCGAACCTATGGAATATGGTTACCGTATAATTTATCCTCATTGATCACGATGCTCAAAAGGATGATCTAGGATTTACTGTCAATCCTAAAATACATCCTATATTATATGTTCAAAATTTAGCATGACCCCTCATCATATGGACTATCCCGATCAAGGATTTGCTAAATTAAAATACAGCGATGCACTTGCTCCAACACTTAGAGGGATCAATCCCATCTTAACTCACACATCGATAAGTCAAGTATTTGACTGCACCTAGTAGCCTTTCGTTACTAAATTAAAAATTTAGGTAGTTCAGTACCTAAGTACAGTGAGTTGCTTGTAAATCACCGTGGTAGTCTTAGGTCTAAGGGATACTTATACCCATATTCTTCAGAGCTAATATTGATAGAAAAAAAGCTCTGAAGTTCGATCTTGTTCAGTATAAGATGTATCCATACATCTCACTTGCATGCCATGCCAGTATCTCAACACTCCTTGGTTAGTTAAGGATAACCAACCTATATGGCACATAACAATCTATACTCGATAAACATTGTCGTCCTAAATAACAACGTATCTTTTGGATCGTGAACAATTTAAGGACTAAATGATAAATCCTCTTTTATCAAATCTAGATAGTCCTAAGGACTTCATCACAACAGACAGAAGTTCATTAGAAGACAACAGAATTTATGATGAAAAATATTAAAATAATTTTTATTATTTAATATTCATATATAATTATATTAATTAGCTTAATCATCAATAGATTGACGATTGGCTTTAGGATACTATTCCCAACATGCATAAAGCATATAGACGTAAAGTACCATAAGATCAGAGAGCTGGTAGAGGAAGGTGAAATAAAATTGATGAAGGTCCATACCAAGAAGAATCAATCTGATGCACTCATGAAGGTATTCCCCAGAGTTAGTTTTCAGATGTGTATGGCACGGATGGATCTGTAAGGAAGAGATGAGTTCATAAGAACTTGGAAGCACCAAGATAGAGAATGCGAGCTTAGGTGTGGCACTTTCAAGTCTTAAGAACATGAGAAGAAAGATCATGGAAAGATGGGAGCAAGCCAGCAAAGAGATCAGCTAGGTAAGTAGAGTTGCAAAAACTTAGCCAACTCATCCTAAGATTGGGTCGGCTAAGTTGGAAGCTGGGTCGACTTAGTCCAGGACTGGGTCAGCTTGTCTTAGAGAAAATTTAGATAGAAAATAGTATTTTTAGGATTACTGGAATAATACACAACTGGGTCGGCTCAGTGAATTTGTGAGCCGACCCAGTCACAAGTTAGCCAGCTAAGTCTGAGACTGGGTCGGCTTAGTATCGTGGGATCAGTTTTGTGTACATAGGTTGTTTGGGTTTGGAAAGTTTTTCTATGAGCTTGGGGCTTGACCCTATTGTATAGTTTATATACAAAAAATAGGTCAAGATTAATATAATGCTGAATGCATTAAAATAAAAGCTCTTTTCTTCTAAAAAACTCTTGTACTCTCTTTCTCTTTTTTCTCTTTCTTGAATTCATTATTTGTGCTTCTGCATTAAATCTAGGAGTTTGTTCCTTGTTGCTAGCTAATCATCAGTGGCCATGCCGGTTCGTGAGAGGGTCATCATTAACATGTGATAATTACGTCTAAGTAAAAATGCTAAGATGTACCACATATACATATGAAAGGCAAATGGATGTGACCTCCCAAGATTGGTTGGATGATACAATTAGAGGTGAAATTTCTATTTCCTCTTATCCTCTAAATTTCTTGAGTTGAAAATATTGTACAGTTTCGATATGAAGGATTTCTTATAAAGGTAGAAAGAGAAAAAAATAATATTTATTGGAGATTTTATTGGCTTGAACCAATGAGTGCCATTCAATTATGGAGGTGGAAAAAAAAGAAGATGATGTTGTATAGATGGATATCCCATTGCAATTTATGCCCAGCCCATGCTAGCATATAATGAGTTCGGATTCAATCGAATCGTTAAGCATAAGATCTATATAAACTTAAAAATTTAAGTAGATCGGGTCAGGTCAAAATTTAGTAAATCTAGATCCGACTTGAAAAATAGAATGGTTCTAATTTTAGAACCCAACCTAGATCCATGGATCTTTTTAAATGGTTTGGGTCGAATCTCTGCGGGTTAGGTCGGGTTGAGTCATGGGTCAACCTGACCCATTTACAGCCTTATATGAGAGTTTGTAATTTGAATCTTGTCTATCTATTTATTGAGCAATAAAGTTGATTATTTATCTATATACTTTTCTTAATTAAGTTTTAATATTTATTTTTTTATAATTTATAACTAAGGAGATAGATCGTGATCATAGAAAAATATGGTTTGGACTCAAATTAGGATAAATTGTGTTGGAGGCAAAATAGCTCACATCGAAGTCCAGTGGAATATCCATCTTAGTTTGGCTCCATCCAGAGTCATGGCAACTATGTCTAAACTTCATCCAAGCCACACTCCAATTCCATCCCAATTTAGTAAGGTTGACTTCCAACTCATGTATGCCAGATGACCTTCTTAACTGTAATTATCAAACCTCTTTCATTGACTACAGAATCAGCCAAAGGCATAATGAACTTCATCCAGACGAACTTGAATAGTAAAAGAAATTATTAACCAATTGACTCTAATCTCGGTATTGGTAGAACTCCATCGAGTATCAAATCTCAATACAGCCTGACTTTGTTTGCCGACCGACCTCGAAGGTGGCTGAATTTCCTCCCAATAGATGATAGTCTATCTTACCAATTTCATAACAAGAACTCTAGCCAGCCAAATTGTTAGTTATATGCCCTAGAAGCTAGATTGGCTGACACTTGTAATATACATTCTAAGAGCTTTTTTTTTAATTTTGACTATAAATTAATAAAAAAATTATTTTTTATTATATTATGTATTTAAAGTATCTGTGATACATCCTTTGAGTTAACAGGTATGATAAATGCATATTTTCAAGAGTTGAAAATTTAAGGCATGTGTTATCATAATTAACTCATAAACTACTTCCGATTGTCGGATCGTCATGAGAATGGTGATCGATCCAAAAAATTGATGTATGATCACTTTTCTAGGATAGATGAATCTTGAGTCTATGATATGGAGACACTAAAGCAAGAGTACAGATACTCGTTAGAGAATGTGAGCATTGAGCATGACCATCTCGAGCAGTCTTAAGAAAGTCTACCTTCTCGTCAATGACTAAGCTCGATGCTGCAGTTGTGTGTCTGATTCTTAGATCTGAGGTGCATCAATAGTTCATCTTGAGTATATTATAGTTTGACTACACCATGACTTGATCTCCTAGCTATTTAGAACCCTGAGGTGTATGTTGGCTATAGCATGTTCATTATAGGGACTGGTTCGCAGCAAGATGGGATCTATCAACCTTAGTAGAGGAGTAGTCCTATGATGATCATGAGATTGAATTCTTAAGCCCATAGCCATAGCAGTGTGATATAATAGAAAAAATATTTTCTATTAGGGTTTCACATCAGACTCGAATCAAATAATTCAATCATATGATGGGGTGTTCAGTTTGATGAGTTCACCTTAACCCTAATCCTATCGAGGCTCGTGATAGAAGAATCTAATCACATAGATAGCTGCACTGAGAGGTTCATTTTTAGTTCTGATGGATTATCACCATATACTATTAGGTATCACTGGTGGATTTTGGGAGCAATTAGAATGATCTTGACAATAAATTTTAAACTGATTATATCATTAAAATTCGTATTCTAGAGAGTACATAAATAATTCTATATAGCTAGTCTAGTCATGCATCAAATACATTATCATATATTAATTTAATTTTTTAATCTTATATTTTTTATCTGATTATAACTTTATACATTCTAAAAATAATAATCTAATAAAAATTTAATTGATCATATTCATATCTAAGTAGGGAAAGAATTCCTACATGGCTAGTCTAGTCTTGCATCCTGATACATCATCATATATCAGCATATAATATGAATTTTTAATTAAATTATTATTTTTAAATTTTAATTATATCTGATGTGATATTTAAAATTACTAATATCAGACAAAAAAAAATATTAAATTAGATCAAAATCTAATTTTGAAAAACATAAATGCATCTCTGATACATTTGAAGGAAAAATATTTTTTCCACCGCAGATCGATCTGATCTGTAGCAAAAAAATTTTATAAATTTTCTATATATTCTGATTAGATCTAGGTTCTCATATTGATCCTAATGATTGATATTAAAATTAAATTAAATAAAAATAGGACAGATCTATTACCTTTCAAGGTAAACTAGTTACCCTATCGATGATCAGCCATTGCCCAGAGTTCTGGATCTAGCCACGCAAGCGCCTGGACTCCACCAGAGTCCATTTAGGCCAGATATGGATGTGCTCTCCTTTTGGATCTGATCTCCAAAAATCAGATTTGGAAGCTTTTGGTTGGTCCTTCAAAATAATTTCGAAGTTCGCCCATTCGTCTCATGAACTAGTTGTCTTTCTTCTTGATGTTTGCACCAAACCACATGGATCTTTCGCTGGAACTCATACCCAACTCTTGGGCATGGCGAAGAGAGAGAGGACCAAAGGGAAGGAGGTATTGAGAGGAGATGGGACAGCAGCCTTGGCGCATGGGAGATCAAAGACCACAAACCCTAGGGTGCAGGGTTCTTTAAATAGACCCTGTGCCATGCCTAGAGTCCTGATTGATCAAGCAATCAAATTGCTTGATCAATTCAGATTTTAATCTGAATCTCCATGAGAAATACCAGGTCTCTACCTGGTTTAGTTGCCCAAATAACCCCTAGAGTTGTCACACAAAAGGGATAAGAAGAGGAGGGTGGCATGGAGAATTATCTCCAAGAGTTTGTTCCATAACAAACTCTTCCTCCATGCCTCCTCTCATTGTGCGCATGTTATAGGGGAGGGCCCACCTCATTTCTTCGATGAAAAACTCTTTTGGGCATGAACCCTAGATTAAATATTGGGGCCACATGCCATACCCTTCAATTCGTGCAAAGATCGGGTCAATGTCCTAATAAAACCAAAAATAGCAGGTTGCATCAGGAATTGGCAGGTATTGTCTTATTTCCATCTGATGGATTATGACAATCCTTTTCTGACCTAGACAAGCTTTAGTTAGACTAGGTCAAATTCTTATAGGATTTTTGGATGAGCTCAAATCAATTTGGCTCAACCAAGATGAATCAAAAAGTCTATAGAAGGAGAATATTAGGCTCAATCATGTACTAGCATGATTTTCTTGAATCCAATTAGATCTAATCCAAATCAATTGATCTGGCTTAGCCCAATTGATCACATCTAGACCCAAATTCTTGTTTGTATGATTTAGTTAGATTTAATTTCATATGATAATGAGATATGTTATGATCTCCATCATTGGAATCATCAAAACACTTTTCAATGGATCAAAACTTTTTCAATTATACATTAGATTGATCG